>CATIWJ010520592.1:0-16016 GCA_949640765.1 Croton laevigatus | reverse complement strand
TAGTGAGACGAAGTAGTGTTTTCGCAAACCCAGATATGATGATAAATGTTATGCATCTATCTGATTAATTTGGATCACTAAAGAATCAATAAAATAAATTAGCAATAATAAAGGTGACCAAGGACATGCCTTATGCTAATCATTGATATCAATGGCAAAGGGTTGTATAAGATTGTTATAGGCTTTGTCGATTCGATTATCTGACACTCGATTTCAATTTAGGTAATTATAACGTCTTGCTAGAGACCAATTATAACTTATGGGCTTAAATGTATTTTGAGTTCATTGACAATATTGAACGAGCCTTTTGGATCGCACACGTATAAAAATTTGGGTTGAACCTGGAAGCTTATTCTATTAGACCTAATTAATTGTTTAATTATTTAATTATTAAAAAAATTAATAATAGTAAAATATCCAATGGGATTGGATATCATTAATAGTTTAAAAATGTTATTGTTTGCATATCACGTGAAAAGAGGAATTGATATATAAGATATATCAAAAACCAAAAGAGATATTGTTTTAGTTTTGACTTTGGAAGTCATAAACGAAAAGCAATTTGCTTTTGGTTTTAATATATAATGTGAAAAAAAAATGAAAAGTACATGATTTTGTTTTTATAAGATAAAAACAAAATTTTGTTGGTTGGTGATCACGTGAAATAGAGTAGGTTTTGTTTTTATATATTTGGTATATTAAAAACAGAATGTATAGATAAGGTGGGATGTGGTCTTCGTTTAACGTGAAGAGTTCACGTAAATAACGGAACAATTTGTTATTTCATTTGATGAAAATAAAAACGAATTGGCCTTTCATTAAGAGAGGGTTGGTTTTTGTTTTTGACTATGGTGTACAAAACGAAAGGTTTTCATTTCCTACTCTTGGCCACTTTCAGTTTTCGATTTTATATGAATCGAAGACGTTTCATTTCGACGTGATAAAAAAATCAAAGTGCCTTATTTTCATTTGGCTCTGCTTTTCAACGAAACACAGAAAGGAAAACGTTTCCTAACTCTGCTGATTTTTCTTGAGGGTTAAAAGTTTCTAGTGCTAGCACACTTCAGTGTGTGTGAAGAAAGAGGGGAGTGCCCTTAGCATCCCTAAGTCAGAATCAAATTGTTAAAGCATTTCGTAGAGAGGTTCTAGCATCCCAAAAGATTTCGCAGGGAGGCTTACAACTATCCAGTTAAAGCACGCTTCAAGAGGTAACTTCTAATCATCCATGTACTTAATTGGGTTAATTAAAACTGGTCTAGGGAGGTTTCCCTGCTAATTTTTTGTTTCCGCTGCCTAATCTTTGCTTATATTTAAGTAATTGTTACGGCAATTGCACGTGGGAAACCCAACAGTTAAAAGAAAGAAATTTTTGCCTACACTCATTTTCACTATCACTCTCAATTTCTAACTTTTCTGAATCACCATAAACAGATAATTCATCACTCAATGGACCTCCTAATACTTTCCCTAATTTAGACAAAAAACACGTAGGTCTTTGTTTGAGGCTACCTCCCTGCTTTGGAGATTGATTAACATTTTCTGCAAAATCTTGATCTTCCTCTTCAACATCATATTCATCATCAAACAAACCATCATCAGTTGGTATTGATGGTCCAGGCTGCTGCTGCTACTATTGAGCAGTCTCAGCAGAACCTCTATTTTTAGTGGGTTCTATAAACCCTACATCCTCATTAATGCCATCATTTATATCACTTTGGTTAACCCTCTCTTTATTACCAAACTCAACTCTATCATCCATTAGTAGCCCATTCACAAACTCCCAATTCTCATTCAAATCCTAATTGGGAATGTCATTTAAATTAAAATTCCATTCCCCCCAATAGATTACTGGCCAATATTTACATCCCCTATCATTAATACCAGTAAGTTTATGACCAGCATCAGCAAGACCATTTCTTTGAACTTCAGGCCCATGGTCCTCAGGCCAATTAAGTCCAGTCACTTCATTTCTAGGCCCATCCTGTCCATGACATTCATGTCCAAGCCCATCATCCTTAGTGTCAATATGTTCATGCCCAGCAACATCAATGCCGCCAGTATCTTTGCTAGATTCCCTAACATTTATGCATAAATGAAGACACAATTTTATTTTGACCCAACCCCATATTTGCTTGATCATTTTTTTTACTTAAAGGCTCTTCTTCTCCAATCTCTTCTAAGACAACCCCACATTTCTGTAGAGTGGACAATTGGTTTGAAATTTTTTGAATTTCAAGCAAACCAATATGCTCTACATACAAATGTAGTATACTATGTTCATATCCTGTCCTAGACATTGGGGCAACATCTGTGTCAAACTGTAGTGTTTTCAGATATTTGTAGAATGATTCAACAGGTATCCTCTAATGAAATCTTACTAAACTTTCCACCCATTTATCAGACATAAGTTTATCCAATCAACACATAAACACTGTATCATAATTAAGATTAGATAGTACAAAACCCTCCTCCCCTGATTATGAATACTTCCCTAATTGACCACTATGGTGAACCACTAAGTCATAATCTAAGTAATCCTTACCTAAGTAGTATGCAACAAATGAGTTTAATACAATAAGATGCCAAATAACAAAACCATCAGAAAAGCCAAAGTATTTAATCAAATTGTATATCAGAAGCATAAAAAAATAGTTCACATTGATTCAAAAAATCATCTATTTGTAACAGAGCATAAACTCATATAATGTCATAAAAAAAACATAGCATCAACTATGAGAAAGGATTGAAATTAACAAATGTGACTTAAGCATAAACACTAAACCCTAACATTTTTCTCATAATAAAAATTTTTCAAGATATTTTATATGATCAAGATATGTATCTGGACGTGTCTCTATTTGCATTCCCAACCCAAAACTTCCTTTGTTTTTGCTACGGCTTACTGTCAATGACACTCAATGTTCTATCAAATTTCAAAATACAAAGAAAAAAGCCCTAATTCCCTTCTTGAATCGTCCTTAAAACCCCTCAGCTTCAATCTCTCTTATTTCCCGCTTTTCCTCTTCGGTTAATAATATGGGGTAATTGTTCGGGCACTTTTTGGCATAATCGAGCAAGAGAGAAGAAGGATAAAGGCTGACATGCATTAGTTATACTTGCCATATCAGCGCCACGTCAATGTTGCAACTGGCTTGTCACCTATAAACTGGTGAAATCGAATTCTTTGAAAATTCTTTCAAAGTTCATATATTTTAGTGTAAGGAATTGAACTTTAGCTACCGTTATAAAAAGACCCCCAAAATTCAGATACCATAGATGTAATTTACCCACACATGTTCAAACAAAATAGGAGGATAACCAGAAAACTTAACAATTTTACTAATGAGGAATTAGGTTCACTAGACTCTATGGAACTAGACTCAAAATCAAATTTAGATTTAAATTTGTATGAGGATTATGGGATAAGACTTGGTTAAGGTATAGTTTGGTTAACGGCTTTATTCGCTTTTTCATAATACTAGTTGTTGAGCTTTTTATCCACCCGTTTAATCATCTTACTAGGATCTTTTTTGCTTTCACCTTTAGAGATAATGTTTATGAATTAGGGTCTTTTTTATAATGGACTCTATGGGTTGGATGAAGAAATCCGTCATTCAGTACCAAAAGTGGAAACGAAGGCCATGATGATTTGAGCTGATGAGGAATAAGGCAGTTTGTTTAGAGAGATAGATATAAAAGGGGCAAAACCTAACACTTAGAGGTTATGGGTTTCAACTCTTAAGAAAAGGATGGTCCATTGATCCAATATATATTAATGCATGGCATTGACTCAAATATTATGGTGCACACCCCATAAAGAAAGGTTCTAGTGGTCGCATTACATGAAAAGCTAACTAAAGCTTTAAAGGATACCCATCTTTCTGAAGTAGTATCATATCTCTAACTACATGTACAGCTAAAGGGGTCGGGCATAGGTCTAACAGTAAACCTATTTTTTTATCTAGTACTAGATGAAGTCACAATTATGAGGTAGAATATGCTCACCGTCATCCTTTGATATACCAAGAGTGTCCAAAATACGCTCTAACAAGAATCCAAAGGCTCAATATATGACATCTCAAATGCCATTTAATCAAATGCAATGATATATGAATAAAAATATGAATGACAACCTTATATAAGAATTAATGCAAATAAGGTATGAGTAAAAGATGCATTTTTTTTTTGTAAAAGACGCTTATATCCGATTGTTAATCCTCCAGAAAACCCTAATGTTAAGAAAAATGAGTTTAAGTCTTCAGTGGAGTCTCTAAACTGTAGATACGAGCCCAAAATTAATTTTAAGAAAAATAGGAAAGAATGGTAAAATTTAATAAAGAGGGCTCACGCTACACAAATAACTACTTAAAAAGGAGTCGCCACCTTAATTTATTAAAAAACAGGGAAATTAAGGAAAAACCTAATAATGACTCCATTTAGCCTTAATGGCAAAAATCTAATTTTATAAGATACTAAGCCTTAAACCAAAGTGGATTCGAGGATTATTTTTTCAGATGTAGGATTTTATAAACATAATAAAGATCAAATCAATAGTAATGGCAAAATCACAACATAATCAATATATGATTATGATCTCAGTAATCATAGTGAGTCAATACTTATCTTGGGATAATACATACAATTGGCTTTTAATTTGACATGCAACATAAAACTTAACAAGATGACGTAAAATGGAAAAAACAATATAGTAAATGAAAAGGGAAAAGAAAGTTGTTTTAGTTAATTAAGCATAAAATCTAAGGTTAGATTCTAGATTTGTATACATACTTGAGTGGGATTCAAGATCAGGGTAAATTATAATTCCAAATTCACTGCTTTGATTAATTTTATGTTTTTAAGTGATAGGAAGAAAAGAATAATTGAAGAGTTAGGTTTAGAAACTTTACCTAAGCACTAATGATTTGTCAGAAGAAACCAATCAAGAACTTGAATGTAAGAGGCTAGAGTAAAGCAATTTGGGTGTTAGAATGCACCTCTAGGGTGTTGTTATATGTTTAATGCGTATAAAGTATGAGGGTATTTATAAGGGAGGTCCAATTGCATAAATAGGAATGCCTATTATTGAGAAAGACTGAGTTTGAGGAATATTAGAAAGCTAGAGGCTGCTTAAGGACAAAGAGATGCTGAAAAAAGTTTAAGATACACTAAATCTAGGGTCATATGCGTAGTGGACACAATTTAGACATGAAGCATACATAAGAACTACCTGGAGATCACTAATAACAAATAGTTACTGGTGATGACCGACAGTTACCACTAATGACCAGCAGTTATCAATGGTGAGTCAGTTACAAAATGGGTTTCTAGGCTCAGTTCAGCCTGATTCGCTTATTTTTTGCCCATTTTAACTTTATTTCACTTGTTTCTTCAATTTCTCGTACCATTTCATTTGTTCAGGATATTAACATTTTAATTAGGGCTGTAAATGAGCCTAGCTGAGCCAAGTAGTACCTAGCTCGAGCTTGGCTTATGAGAATTTTTTAAGGGGTAATGCAAAAAAAGTCCCTAAGTTTTGACCAAACCTAAAAAAAAAACTCCTCGTCATTTTTTTTTTAAACAAAAATATCCCCATTTTATATTTCCATTAACATTTTCCTCCTTTTATCTATTTTTTCCGTTAAAATAACGGTTAAAGGATCAAAATATAATTTTTGCAAGCCTTTTTGTAAAAACTCAAGAAATGAAGGACCAAAAGGGAAATTTTCCCTTCTTCTTCCCTAATACAGACCCATTTCTTCCCTTCATCGGATTCCCACTTCGCCACCACCGGCACACTCAATCACCACCGACCAAAAGAGCTCTCACCTGGATCCATCCATTCTCAGGCGGTATAAAAATTCTCGATTTGCGTTGAATGATGTGAGAGGTAAGAGAAAAAAAAGTAAAGAGGTATTTGATCTGACGAAAGAAAAAAACAAGCAAAACGAGGTCGGTGCGGTGAAGCTGACGCGTCGGACACAAGAAATCGAGAATAGGCTGGCTGGCTACCCTCAGACCGTACGTTACATCTTGTTTGGCACATACTACATTACACCTCCCCATAATTAAGCAGCTACTTTACTGCTCACTCAAAAATCAAAATCGGAATCCATTTATCGAATTATATAAAATTCTTTAATCAATTTCAATTGTTTTTTATACCGCCTGAGAATGGATGGATCCAAGTGATAGCTCTTCCGGTTGGTAGTGGTTGAGCGTGCCGGTGAGGCGTGCGATGGTGGTGACGAAGTGGGAATTCGACGAAGGGAAGAAAATGGGTCTGTATTAGGGAAGAAGAAGGGAAAATTTCCTTTTTGGTCCTTCATTTTTTGAGTTTTTACAAAAAGGCCTGTAAAAATTACATTTTGATCCTTTAACCGTTATTTTAACGGAAAAAATAGATAGAATGAGGAAAATGTTGACGAAAATATAAAATGGGAATATTTTTGTTAAAAAAAAGGGGGAGTTTTTTGTAGGTTTAGTCAAAACTTAGGGACTTTCTTTACATTATCCCATTTTTTAAACATTGAGCTCGTTTATAATTTCTAAGAAAAGCCCGAGTTCAGCTCATAATTAATTTTAAAAGCTTGAGCTCTGCTTAAATTTCATATTACATTTAGCATAAGCTCAAGTTTGAGCTTATAAATTAGCTTGAGCCCGAGCTCGAAGCTTGAGTTTGAGCTCAAAATTAAAAAATACAGAACCATTAACAATACTTTTAAAATACATGGGGCATTTTTGAACCATTACAATATCACATTATGAATCCAAATCAAATATTTCATTCAATATTCAAATAAAACAAAATTAACATCACATCCAAATTAAAGTATCAAGTACAAACTGCTAAACTTAGATTAAATATTTAAATATAATTCCAAGTTCAACATTTAAAAATAAATCCTTTAAAGAGACCTTAGATATATCAATGGCCTTTAAAGAAATGAGTTCTAAAAGTCTTTTTAGTGTAGACATAAGAAATTCTAGCTCACAAGTCACAACTATCACAACTATGCAAGCTACACAAAAGGAAAAATAAAAGTTTGATAAATAACAACCTCATAAACAAGCACTAGCTAGAATTGAGGTTATCCTAATATAAAACTAATTAAAGACAACATTCTTAAAAAATGACAAAAGTTTTGTTAGTTAATACCTTTAAACAAATCTTGTCAATAAGAATAAAAATTTCTTAAGATAGCAACACCTTATTGCTAACATCATTTGTTTCCTATGAATATTATAACAAAGCAAACAATTATTCCACATAATTCTTTAAAAAAAAAGTCTTGTAAGTAATTTATATTTTTCAATGTAAACTTTCTTTCTATGCTTTATTCTATATAAAGCTCGTAACCAGTCACCATCACAAATAAGAATTTGAACTGTTTCGGTTGTTAAAGATGTATGATATGGATCTATTTTCCTACTTCCAGCACTATAAGATAATTTTGAAATTATAGTTGTGATTCAAATTGAAAGAATATCATGTGCCATCTTTGAAAGAATTCTAAACTTTAAAGTATTAAATTTCCACCATTGCAACACGTCGAACTCTACTTTACCAGTGAGAATATGAACACTTTCTTCCAAATGAAAGTCAAGCTTAAATTTTTCAGATTTAGCATTTGGTTCATACTCTCTTATATAAGCTAATAATTCTTTGATGTCAATAATTTTTTTCCCCCTAACCAATAGGTTATTATTATATACATGAGCTAAAGTAAAAGTATTAACAACTTTCAAAAATTGTAACATACTTCTCAAATAACATGCTCAAAGTTATGGTAACAGTTGCAACATTCTTAACAGAATCAGTGGGAGAATAGAGTTTAGAAAATCACTAGTTAATAATTCTCATCTTGTATCTTAGTTTGAGCATAGCTGCTAAAGATATCAAGAGATTATAGTTGCCCTAATATTTATTAAACTTGATATTTATCTTTTCTGCCATTACTTTTATAAATGTATGATTATCTTTAGCTTCTTCATCTAATAATTTCTTGACTTTATAAAACTCTGAAAAAAATAAATTGCTAGTTAAATATTCACTACCTGAAATATAAATAAGTTTATAAGCACTATAACACATTATATTATATTTAATAACTAATTTGAAGAAAATTGGACATGAATACCTAAAATGAGATTTGTAACTATATTGAACTCTTTAAGGAATGTGCAACCCTTTTTAACTTTTTTTTTCGATCTTCCTCACTAGGCAAATAAATATAACTTGTATCCCTTTAAGCAAATCTAGGAAATATATCCTTAAATTTTAAAGCTGCAAATAGCATGAAATATGTAGAATTGTATCTTGTAGAAAATTTATTATGAGCTTCTTATTTGGAAGATGCAACTGCTTGACAAGTTCATTAAAAATCTTAGCATGGGACTTTGATGCAACAATATACTTGACACTATAACGTACATTCTGAGTAATACTAATAATCTCTTTAAGACCATATTGAATTGGAATATTTAAGATATGAGTGCAACATCTCACATGAAAGAGTTTTTCATTAATTGGAAGAATTTTCTTGTAAGAAATAGCAGCCTTCAATATTTTTATGGCAACATCATTGTAAACAGCACTCTCAGCACTCACGATCCATATTTTTTTTATCAATTCCTTAATCAAACATACTTTTTATGCAAACCTCACAAAACTTAAAATTCTCTTTTGTAAATTCCAATCTTTATCAACAAAATAATCAGTCACAACCATATCAAAAATATTTTGTCCTGCTGATTCCCATAAATCTTTAGTGATATTAATCCTATCTATGGAATTTTTTTTTTCAATATTATAAGATACAAAATATTCTTTCCTAAAACTAGCATGAGAAACTTTTTCATAATATGGAGTTGCACGATACATTACATCATTAAACATTTCATACTCAATAAAATTAAATGGCAAGTCATGAATTATTATCATATGACCAAATCATTCTCTAACATAAGTATGGTTATACTTGAAAGTTAAAATTTCATTGGCAGATTGGTATTGTTTAACAATTTTTTAATACCTAATCTTGGCTGCTTGGTACTTGTTACTTTCCTCTTTAGGCAATCGGCCAAATGCCTTCGATATTGTGTTTTTTTCCCCGACTTGCTCTGGCTAAGTCAGAAGTTGCAATGGATACACTCTACTTTCTTTGAACCGTTTGAAAGCGTAACCTCCTTAAACTCATCCCACATTATTGATGTCCTTTTTCTTTTCTTATTTGTAAATGAGTTCTTTGAATCTTTATTGAGACTACTTGTATCTTCTGTATTTTTTTCATTTTCTATATCTTTTAGCTTATTTAAAATATTTTCTGCATTTTCTATATCTTCTAGCTCTCTCTGTGTATCTATCGCCACTTTATTACCGAGCATAGCACTTATAGAATCTTGGGTATCCTGTGGTGCCTGTTAAAGAAATTTAAAGTCATAAGGACTAAACAATCCATTATTCAAGAAACAAGTAAAGTGTTAAAAAGTTAAAAAATTATGCAACTTTCCTTCTGAATCAAATTAATAGTAATAACCCATTAAAAAAATTAATAGTAATAACAATAATAAAAAAAATAACACACAGATAAATTGATTATTTGACAAGCGTTAATATTTTTAAGTACACTGCAAAACTTTTACTGGAAAGATAAAAAATATACAAGTGTTGACAATACTTTTAATAACTCACAACCCAATTACACTCAAGAATTTTTCTCACAAAATTCTCTCAACGCTTATTTCTCTTTCTAAGCTTTTCTTCTTATTTTTGGATGATTTATACAAATGATTAAAGAATATATTTATACCTATAAATAAATAGTTAATTTTGGCAAATAATTAACTCTCTTTAAATTTTTAGACACTTGCATTCTTTCTAAACTTTCAAAAGATTACATTTCTTTCAGTTTAACTAAAAATAAAGAGTGTTTATTATTTCTTCCGCAATCTCCCACTTAAAGGCTGATTTTAATCTATCTTCATACCTTACTCCATGTAGCATAATTTTCTCATTACTCATGTAGGCCAACGAAAGTTGAACACAATTTCAGTTTTTCAATAGTCACCGTCTTTGTAAACATATCTGCTGGATTCTTCAATCCTTGAATTTTCTCAAGTATTAACACTTCACTTCTAATAAAGATCGGATAAAATGCTACCGAAGTATAATATGCTTCGTTTTATAATGGAATGTTGAATTATTTTCCAAGTGCATCGCACTCTAATTATCACTGTACAAAATATTATTCTCTTACTTGAATCCTAACTTAGTTAACAAACCTTGAAGCCATATCTACTAGCTTTAGTTACTGCCATGTATTCAACCTCTGTAGTGGATATTACAACAATCTTTTATAACTGGGACATCCAATTAACCACTGTATTTCTAATTATGAATATATAATAGTACAAGCACTTATCTCAAAATCCATTTAACTGCTTCTCAATGAACTTTTCCTAGATTTGACATATACCTATTAACAACTCCCAATGCATGTCCAATATCTAGTCTTATGTAAACCATTACATACATCAAACTTCCTATAGCTAAGGCATAAGGAATTTTAGCCATATAATCTTTATCTTCCTCTGTCTAAGGGAACTAATCCTTAGATAATCGAAAGTGACTTACAAAGAGTTTACTAACTGGCTTGGCATTATCCATTTTAAATCTCTATAAAATATGTTTGATGTAATCTAATTAAGATAATTGCAAAATCCATTTATGCAAATCTCCTATAATTTGTATTCCAAGAATCTTCTTTGCTAGACCTAAGTCTTTCATGTCAAACTCCTTTGACAATTGCTGTTTTAATATCATCCATATTTAAACCTACTACTAACATATCATCAACATAAAAGTAGTAAAATGATATAACTAGATTGATATCTTTTGACGTTGCAATAGTGCTCAGCGTTGCACTTTTGGAAATCTTTCTTGTGCATAAAGCTATCAAACTTTTTATACCACTATCTTAGAGCTTGTTTTAGGCTATATAAAATTTTCTTTAGTTTGCACACTATATTTTCTTTCCTATTTTCAAAGGAACCTTCTGATTGATGCATGTATATCTCTTCATCCAAATCTCTATAAAGAAATGCCGTCTTTATATCTAACTGCTCAAGATGAAAATCTTCAATTGCAACAATACTCAACACTGTTCTGATGGTATTGAGTTTCATAACAGGAGCAAAAATCTCATTATAATCAACTTCTTCTTTCTGTTGAAATCCTTTGACAACTAGTTGAGCTTTCTACCTTTTGTATTAACTTTTATGATCATCGTACATGGATTGCCCTTTAATTTGTAAAAAATGAAGGGCTAAGTGTAACACCCCAAATTCAACTTACAAATAAGACAGACTGAGATGTTACGCAATCGCCTAAACTCCATTAATTTTCATATTATAATATTATTAAAGCATAATATTTACTATATATATAAGTAAATATTCACAAGTTTAGATTATTATAATTACACATAATAACTATTAATATCACACAATTTAAGTACCGATTATCTTGAGTACATGCCGAACTATTAACAAAACAAAATTATACCCAAAAGAGAAGACGTACTGGAGCGTGAAAATGAGTAGTGAATGCTGATATTCGAGAATCTTTAATCTACTGGCCTACGAGTTATAAAAATAACCCACTAAGCATTTACTTGCCTAGTGGGTACAAACAAATAGCATATAATATATATAATTTTAAAAAATGTAACATTTAAACAATAAAATAAATTTTGAGCACGCAGAATTACTTGAAATATTTGAAATTAAATTCATTAATCAATCGCTCTACTGGTTCGACAAGACTGCCAGGGATAAGACTAAGGGTTTTCTTTCGATAATAGATCGAAGCTATTTCCGAATTTTCCATTAACTGGGTTGTAGATTGCAGCTACTCCTATTGTTTCTCATTTCATATCTCTTTACAATGCTCATATCACATTTCACATTTCAACTCAATGACACTGCGCAGCTAAACCATATGTCTCGACATACTCTTATCTCTAGGATTCCCTTGGCCGAGTAGAGCATATATCATTTCTTTAATATCACAACCTCAATCATTCAAATAATTCAATATACCTTTCATAATTCAAAAACATATTAATACCATTTTTCATGCTTCCAATTCATGTAAATGCAATATTCGTCATAAAACAATATTTAAAATTTCATTCAAGAATCATTGTTCTGCTTCTAGATAGAGAATTATGACTGCACGCGTAAAATCGCGACTGCGATTTCCACATCAATATTAAAAATTCCATTAAATTCATATATGTAATTCGAGCACACATTCAAGTTCTCAAGCAATTTAAATCACAAAAAAAAATTCATTCTATATATATTGTTTAAATTAATTGCTTAAAAATAAAATTCAATTCGAATATTAAAAAGTACCGAACCTAATTTCGCTCCGCTAATCGCTAAATCTTGAAATTATCTTGATTCCTCTAATTTCTTTAGTTTCCAGGGCCTAAAATAATTTAAACTAACTATATAAATATTTATTTAGGCTCCAAAATAGTCAATTTCTCAAAAATAAATTCAAATGCCCTTTTTAGCTTTTTGCTGGACCTAATTGAAATGCCAAATAAAGTTCAAGGGTTAAAATTGTACACAAAAAGGCTTACTTGAAAATCCAGAGCTACTTCTGTTAGTTCCGTGGCAACTAAGAAAGGAGTGAATTAGTGGCCTTCTAAAAAATTTAAGCACAAATTAGGTGGTTTGAATAGAAGGATTTTATAGTGGTTCGGCTATAATATCGAGCCTACGTCTACTTCTCCAATCCTAGAAAGGAATTGGGTTCCACTAACACCAATGGAAATTACAACAAGGTTTTAGAAAGTTTACCTCAAACTTAGAGTTTATAGCTAACTCCAAACTTTACAGAAAAATAAACAGAGGATGAGTTTAAAGCTAACTCATAACTATAACAACAAATGTTGGATTTAAGGATGATCCAACAAACACAAACAAAAGAGATTAATTTTAATGGAAATATAGAGATTTTTGAAGGTTATAAGTGCAGCTTTTGTGTAAAAATATGCTGATATAAATGAGGGTATTTATACCCAAAAATCCAGAATATAGCTGTTTGAAGAATATCAAAAAAAGCAATTTTTTCTGGACATACAGTAGGGTCGTGAACGAGACACTAGGGTCGCGACCGCGACTTATCCAAAAAGTCTAAAACGGCTAAGAATATTGTTTGTTCTGTCTGACAGCTTCTTATCTGTCGCCCAATCATTCACTGCATTTGTCTGGTCGTGACCGAGACTCCATGTGTCGCGACCGAGACTTGACATGTGGATATCAACGGCTCTTTTTAATTTGAAAGTTGCGGGCGAGACTCTGGTAAGGCTTGGAGTCACGAGTAGTTCAGAGACTTCAAAAAATTTTTGCCCTGTTGAGTCGCGATTGCGAGCCTTAAGTGCCGACCGAGACTCTTGTGCTGAGGCTGTGTAGCGACCAAGACTTCGATGAGACATAGAGTCATGACCATTCCAGGAGCTTCACAAAATTTTTAGTGAGTTCAGTCGCGATCGCGAATGATCAGTCTCGACCACGACTCTTGTGCTGAGGCTGAGTAGTGATCGGAGACATTGGGGTCGCGACCATTACAAAGCTGAAGAGAATTTGTCCTTGCTTAGTTGCGAGCGCGACACATTGGTCGCGGGCGCGACTCAGTTGCAGTAATGTTACATTGCTGTTTTTTGTTTTAATCTTGACTTATATCGCTTTGGCATGATGAGTATTCAACTGATAAACATTAAAATACTTGAAATATCATTAGTAACTTCACAATATCAAGTATAACTTGGTCAAACAATTAAAACAAGGGATTTTGAAACCAAGGCACAACAATCTCCCCCTTTTTGATTTTTTGTCAAACATACTTGATGTTGTGATTAAAAATAGCAGTATAAACTATGAATGATGTATGTTTCAAGTTAAATTGAAATTTTAATTCATTTTTGCTCCCCCTTACTTGATGCATGCTTTAAAGTTTTAAAATTATGATAATTCACAAAACAAATTTTTATTTTTATTCAATCACAGAAGTTATTTCTCCCCCCTTTTGGCAAAAAGATTAAAAAGGCAAGATGTGGACAAAGAAATAATATTCATTTCATTAAAAGAAAAACATTACAAGCATAGAAATTAAAAACAACTGAAAACTAAAGATAAAATATGGAAATACAAAGGAAAATCAATCCGGTAGATGAATTCCTTTCCCCTTTTCTTCCGCACCTCTAACTCTCTCTTGAAGAGCGAATTGTTCCTCCATAGGCATTGAGTTTGTGGATGAAGAAGAGGAAGATGGTGTGCGAGGTAGAGGAGGCAGAGAAGGACCCGCTCCACTAGAAGGTGGAACCGGAGGAGGAACATTTTCATCATCCGATTTTGAAGCGGATGAACAGCTCACTTGAAGTTTGTGACAAAGCGCTCTGAGCCATTTTTCAATATTCTTGAGTCTATGCTTATCCTTTTTGGTTTTGGGCAAAGGAAGAGAAATAGAAGTAGGGATTTCTTCAGTTCTAGACCTTTTGGAGGGTCTATAAAAAGGTTGAAGGAGAGGTTCTTGAGGTTGTTCTTGAGCTCCAACTCTAGGTTCACCGGAAGAGGGTTTGTTTCCTAGAAAGACATGATCTCTTTGAGAGAGAATTTTGGAATCAATGGTGAGGTAGATAATGTCAATAAAGTTGGCATTGTCAATTTTGATGTCTCTCTCATAGAAGGATTGAATTGTAGGATCGCTGAAACAATTGTTAACGACCCAGGAAACAAGATGAGTAATGATATGATGAACATAGGGAGTCATCTTCTTGTTCTTTTGAATGTCAAGAAGATGAGAGACTAGTATCATTGCACAGCAATAAGGAGTAGCGGTGTGAGCACAGTGAAGAATTAGAAGATCTTTCTTTGAAACTTTATTTCTCCCTTCTTTTGCTAGAATGGAGTAGGAAATGGATTGATGGAGTAGCCAGTATTGTAAGGTAGAAAAAGCGGAGGCTTTGGCAATTTTAGGGTTATAAACTTGGTCCGCCGAGATAGCTTGCCAAGTTTCATTTTGGCCTTGAAGCGGAATGTCATCTATTTTGGTGATATTGCCTTGGGAGAGGTTGAAGATATTTGTTATTTCCTTCCTAGTGACAGAATAGAGAGCACCAAAGGCTTTGAATGAGATGGATTGAATGGTGGCTTTTTGGTGTCTTTCATTTAGATTGAATGTGGGTGTGATGGAGGCTAGAACTTCGCAAGCTAGGGCTTTGTAGGAAGTGGGAGCAAGGTAGGCAATGTTAAGAAGAGAGGCATTAGTGAGAAGAGTAGTTACCTCATTATAAACTCCTAGATTTACCATTGTTTGATCATAGAGAGTTCTAATTGGATGGAAATTTTTGGTGTAATGTGCTTGAAAGAGGTTTCTTTCATGCACGGTGAGAGTATTAGGAGCCTGATTTGGAAGAAGAACAGGAACCCTCAATCTTAGAGCCATTGTTGCAAGAGGAAGAAGAAAGATGAAGAAACTTTGAAATTCTTGGAGAAAATTTGAAATCTTGAAGTTAAGAGTAGGAAGAGTGATTTGAGATGTGACAAATGATAGAGAAAGGCCGGAATTTATAGGGAAAAATAGAAATATGAGGCGTTGGGAAGAAATAAATGGAATTGATGATAGATTTGAAAAATCGAGAAAGTTTCAGAAAACCAGCAGGGTCGCGACCGAGACACCTGAAAAAGAGGCGGTCAAAGGCTTAATGACAGACTGAAAAAGCGGTAAAAACCGCGTGAAGGGATAAGATTTTGAACTGTCAAAATATTTTGAAACTTGTGTCGTGACCGAGACTACTGGAGTCGCGACTGAGACACGGTAAAAAATTAATTCCCAGAATTTTGAAACAGTTGCGAGCGAGACCAGTCTATCTCGGTCGCGACACAGTGACTAAAACCAGAAGAAGTTATAGAACAAATTTGTCGCGACCGCTACCATATGGTAG
>CATIWJ010520482.1:0-18293 GCA_949640765.1 Croton laevigatus | reverse complement strand
TCGAGAAAATCACATACTTCTCTCCCTATGTATAAAGTCTCCAAAGGAAAGAATTTCACTATTTTGGGTTACTCTCTGTTATCAGTTCACAATTAAACAAGTAGGGACAACAATGTTCTGAAATATTAAATATTTAAAACTACTAGATTAGGCATTCTGAAGTACTATAGTTTACAGATGAGAAACTTGATGATAATGAGCATCATGCATGTTGACTTCTTAAACACCTAGGATCCTAAAAGAGGACCACTGCAGGGTTATCAAATAGCTTTTAAGCTTCTTATTAACTGATAGATTGATCCATGAGTATAGGTCAGCCTGCTTAAAATGAATATGAAAATCCATGAGTCTTCTGTAAGTTCAAATGAAGAAAAGAAAAATTAGAAGCCAATGGAGTAAATTGGTTTCCTACTGGCAAGTTAACACCTTCAAACAGGAGATGGCAAGTATAGAGGTGCCTCATTGGAGCATACTGGAAGCCAGAAGTTCTTCTGGCCCAAGTCAAAGCAGTTTTAGCGGATTTGGTCAAAGCCTTATTTGTCTCCCACCCTAGGCATGGCTTAATGAAGTTATATAGACAGTTCCTTAAAAAATTACTATGCTTTATACATGTGCGGAAACTGTACCCAAATAATCGTAGCATCTACAATTCCAAATCATCATTGCTCAGCAAAAAAATAATTCTCATTTTCTTTCTTTTCTTTTCTTTTTTTTTTTGGAAGATAAAATTAATTCTCATTTTCTGTACAAAATCTAACAAGTAATACCTTATTACCTTTCATTTAGTAAAACATTTTGAACCTAAACTTTCACTTGATGCCTAGCCATGCTTCTATCTTGCCCATCAAAGCATAAATGGAATACATCATTGCACAATGAATCAAGAAATTTAAAATTCTTTGCACCTACCCATTCATTGAACATAATCAAGGTATCCGTTTATTCCACAATTACATTACTCTCTTACCATGAAAGATAAGCATCCAAACAACATGTATTGAACTCCACTCATATTGTTATTCCTAAGTTCTCTGAAAACTTTAGTATTGATGGTCACGTGACTTAATTGTTTCATCCAATATAAAGGAATTTCCCTATGACAACTCATCTAGTGAAATTGACTCATGAACCCGGACAATAAGTGGCTGTAAAATGAATTTAAAGGACGAGCAAAATGTGATGTACCAAAACTAATCTGCATCTATAACACCAGAAAGGAGGGCACATCATACCTAACATTCTTTATCCTTGAAAGGGATAGATAGTATCTATTGAATATTTAAGATGTCATACGGCATTATCTTGACTCGCGAAGAGGTGAAGGAAAGAAAAAAGGTAAAAGAATCTCAATCTCGGCATAGGGCATCTGAAATTAAGGTGAAGCCAAAAAATATTGACCAGCAGGAGAAACATTAACAAAAAATCTTTTCTAAATTTTTAATTGCTTTGTAGCAAATTCATTCAATCGTAAGAAAATTATTTTAAATGTCACATAAAAACAATAATCATAAATAAACTTTATATATACAACTATATAAATGAATTTTACTCAGTATATTTTCATTCGTATTTCTTATTTTTTCAATTAAGAAATTGCTATAGGTTTTGGTTCTGAATTCCCAATCAGTTAATCTTCATAATTACTCGCAATAAAACCATATGCAAAGTAATTAAAATAAATAAATAAAGCATCCAATGATTAAGTAACATGCGAATTTTAGAGGTTAAACATAGTCTATTTACATCTGTCTGCATCGGGGCACATGTCTATTGTCATGATGATGATGATTCTCTGTTTTGCTAAAGCATTATTATTAGACTCCATGAATATTCCATTCATTACCGCTGTTGGCTACTTGGCAGGAGGATTTTACACTACATGGTTCTATTCTAAAGCAAAAACATTTAAACATGATTTATGGGAATTTAACTTTGTAGGGGATACTAAACCAAAATATACATTATGGTATATTCTGTCCAAGTCCAATCGAAACTCTAAATTTCAGAGGGAGGAACTTGTCCCCACAGACTACAGGACAGCTCTAACCCCAGTTTGAGATAGCACCTTTTACGCCAGGATTATAGACTAAAAGGTTCCTATACACATCAATCCACCTAATTTTGAATCATGAACGAAGCCAACTAAAACAAATTTAACACACTAAAAACTAATTTCAGCATATGTAAATTAAAAATAAATAGTATAGCAGAAATTAAGTGCGTGCGCGTGTGTATACCTCAATGGCATCAACAGTGAGAAGCAGGACAATGATTCTTTCAGAGAACCTCTGGCGCTCCTCTGCATCACGAGCTACTTGTCGCCGGTAGGTGAAATTATTGAACAATGCTCTGATCTCCTTCAATTTGGCCTTAGCAATAGCCAACTCTCTAAGAGCACGGAGAGCCTTTGATCTCCTTATCAGATAAGCTCTGAAACTCAGCTGGATCAACTCTGCAGCATCTTCAAGAGACAATTCCTTCTGCTTTCCCTTAAGGATCCTTGATGCTCTAGCTCTCTTTGCAAAAGCCTTCTCTCCAATATAAAACGTAATGTAAATTAAATACAATAATAGGTTGAAATTATGGTTATAAAAACAACTAAAAATGTCATTATCATAACAGAGAATATACAATAAATAATGCAAGTCACTGTACCTGTCTAAGCACCACAACCCTATGATCGTTTGGTTCTTCAATTTCCACCAATCGGACGGCACTCTCCTTCTTATCCTTCTTCTTCTTCTCCTCCTCCTTCTTATCCTTTTTTTTGTCTTTCTTCACCGATTCGCTACACTCATCTCCATCACCACTGCACACTTCGTAAGTGAACTTACGTGTGACCGGCTGCTCTTCTTCATTCCCCTTAATCTCAGTGATCCATTTGTAGTTCTTCTCGGTTGCAACTTTCTTTTTCTCCTCTTCTTTAGCTTTCTTTGCTCCTTTAATCTCAGCAGTCAGTTTGTACTTCCTCTCCACTGGTCCCTTAATCTCCGCCGTCCAAGTGTACTTCCGGTCTCTACTATAAACCTCTGAATCGAGCAAGCGGTCAAACCTCGACTCGAGAGCGCTGACTCGGTCGCATAAGGTCTCCAAGCACAACTCAGTCCTGGTTCGTCGCTGGATCCTCTTGTATGAGCAAAACGACGGCGTTTTCTCAATTTGGATCAGATCCATAACTGGCTCGAAGAGCTCAAATGGACTAGGAGTAGGGTTTAAAAGATCAAGAGCAAAACTGAGGTCATCGTGCTCCTCTTCTACTACAAATGAGGGAAAAGTTAGAGCCCTGGGAGCAAAAAAGGATTCTCTAACAAAAACGGAGGACGGATAGAAAGGCTCGAAGATCTCGATTCTCTTGAATCGGCTCATGGCTACAGCGAGTTAAAACAATAAACACAGTGACTCCAGTTAGAATTATGTGAGCGAGTTTAGTGTGGTGGCGGTGTAGATGAGGTAAGTGACGATAATGATCACCAATTAAAATACACATTCAAGTAGAAGAAGACAAGTCTGTGAGCGGAACGAGGAATTCCGAAATCAAAAGGTGGGGTGACAGGGGTAAATTTGGAATGCAATCACGCTAAATTCACTGCGATATTTAGAATTGAGCGTAGTTGAACTCGAGTTGATAGCTTTTGTAAAAAAGAAAACCTCGAGTTGATAGCGTGAAGAAAGTGGTTCGCCGCATATTCTCGCGAAGAAATGTACAAAAAAGGCCACGTCATTGTAAAGGAATTACATAGACATGAGAATCTGGTAATGTGATTACAGCATGGTGCAACGACTGTGAGTCTGAACCCACGTGATTATCTTTGAATAAGTTACAAAAATCATTTCTAGGCTGGGCTCCCTTTATAACAGAACCTTTTTAGGAATCTACGCATAGGATTCTCTTCTCTCTGATAATTTTTCTCATTAGGTTGATGATTATTGTCGTATGGGAGATCGAGGTAAAATCATTTTAAACCGTAATAGAACGATCCACATAAACACAAATCGTATTAAATTTAGAAGTGAACAATTAATTTCAGAAATGAATAGTTATTAGTATTTTGTTCCTCTAAACATGCTTGAAGGATAGATAAACAAATGACAGTTGCAAATTAAGTAGGCGTAAAACCTTGCGCATGATAAAAACAAGGACACAATTTCACCATAACAAAACCCATAAAAACCATACCAATCACCACTCCACCACCCATGCTTCCCAAAACCCACCAAATACTAACTGATCCCTCCACCTCCTCTTCTACCAAGCTTTCTTCAACTACATTTTCCTGTTCTGCATCTTCATCAACGCTATCATTCAGACACGACTCGTTGCACAAACACGTAGAAGCCATCTCTGCAACATCAAGCGGCGGTGTCGTTTTGAACTCATTCCAGTCACGCAAAGCGGTTTCAATCTTTGACAGTCTCTCGCCAATGTGCTGCAAGAGATATTGAGTCTGAGGCTTTTGTGGGCTAGACACGATTTCCGTAGAGAAAAGAGTTTTCAAGAAGTCGAGTCTTTGGTCAATGTCTTGAGCGTATAGTTTATGGTAAGGGTTTTCGAGAGGAAGAGAAAGGAGTTGAGTGAGATTGGTTTCCAGTTCTTCGACCTTTTTCTGCAAAATGGAGTATCGCTCTGTTGTTGTCATGGCGGGGGCTTTTGCGTTGTTGGTGATGTTTGGAGTTGGTGGAGATGATGGCGAGGATTTGGGAGTAGAGGTTTGGAGTTATTTGGTAATGTGGTTACTGGTGAGGCGGTTACTGTGGTTGCATGTGGAGTTGTTGTTTATCTATTTGACGGTTAAGGCACCGGATCAGGGTCAAGCCCTGCGTTTTAGGTCTCTTCCCCGCTAAAACTTTGATCCATCCATGCATGCTGATTACTTCATTTGATTGAATATGTGTTTTGTAATGCAATCTATAAAATTTTTTCCTAAAAAAGTTATACTTCTATATAATTTCCTTAAAAAAAATAAAAGTTGACTTCTATGCAAACAAAAATAACATAAAATGAACAACAAACAATCAATTTATCTAACTGGATGAGCTGTTAGACCTTTTAATCAAGGTGGAGATGAATCTCTAACACTTTGAATGGAGAGAATTGTATTGAAAAATCGCCCCTTTAATGGCCTCTACCGAGTTAGACGACAACCATGGTTGGTTAAGTGTGAATTCAAAAAAGAATATATATAATGGAACCATACATAGACACCAAGGAATAGATTACCCGAGAGGTCTATAATCTTATTACGCACGAAGTGCACACCAAATGCATAGGCAGTATAGTCTGTTCTGTTGCATTTCCTATGAAGCTTGAAGCTTAAGAACCTTTCTTGTAAGCCCATGACAATGAGAACTGAAAATTGGGCCTATTGGAACAAGACAGCACATTATTAGCAATGAAAGCCTTAGGGCATAAAGAGCCTATCGGACTTGGATTATTGGGCCAAGCCTTACTTTTAATGACCCATAACTGCTCGAAATTTGGAAGCACTGAATTTGGGATATATCTTTTTTTTTTTTTAAATTTTGCAAAAACAAACATTAAGAAAGAATTGAAAATAAAAAAAAAGTCATTTAAAGTTTGAAAGCATTTCAAATTATTTTGTTAAAAAAAAAAAAACCACAATATGGTGTTGTATAAAACATGTACAATAATACAATAGTTTTACAAAATATATACAATAGTGTTGCAAAATTTACCGTAAATCTGAATTTTTTTATGCTTGTATAAAATCAGTACAACAGTTACAAAAGTATATAATAGTTGTATGTGTTTTGATTTTTTATTTGTGACTTTTTTGTTAAATAAATTATCCAATTTTTTTTTTTTGTAAAATAAATTAATCGAATATTAAATTAATCGGATATCTATTTTTTCTCCAAGTTAACGGTTTTGACTTTTTTTGAACAATGAGATTCTTTTTCTAAATATTTTAATTATTGAGAACATTTCCTAACACTCCCAGTAAATTCCATTGAAGGCATTGTCTCTTCCAACCCAAATACCCAATGGAAGCAAGTAGGGTTAATATAAAATTAAGCCATGTCTTGTCTGGGGCTAATTTAGCATGCTTAATTGAGATTTTCGATGCTTACTTTCACAAATTTGTCAGCATGTTCATGTTATTATTCAAAATGAAAATTCATTTTGTGGATTCGAGCTTGTAGTTAATCTACTCTAACTAACTGAAGACAAGATTTTTAAAAGTTGACCAATTAGGGTTGCTTTTGATTTGAGCTGATTGAATATGTCTTCAGAGACATAGACACAATCTTATTAAGCAGCTTTTGCAAACTAACAAATTCCTTTGTCTTGGTTCTCTCCTAAAGTTAAACCTATATGCTATATAGTTTCCACTACTGACCACATTTTAACCTGTAGTATCTACCATTACCAAGAAGCTATAGATTAATTCCAAATAATTCAGATTTCAAAATGACTCATATTTTGAGTCATGGGTCAACAATAATATTATTAGGTACATATTATAGATCAACATTTTGAGGAACTAATGCATAATCAACGATGTAAGGAATATCCAAATGGCTCTCATTTTAACAAATTTTTTCTTTTGTAATTGCCTCTAAAATTTAGAAGTCATTTTTCACTTCAACACTGACATTAGATTGATTACTTTTGAGTGATGAATCAAAATGATAATAATAATAAATTCAGCAAAACAAAGTGTTGCAGTTGCATGATTCATTGCATTCTCAAGTAAAAGCATTCAAGTTTAGTCATCAATAAAGACGCTTTTGAAAATGCAACCATAAACACTAAAAAAAACTATTCTTTATGAATTTTAAATTGAGTAAGGTAGCAGATATCAAATGATTCCTTTTAAAGTTAAAAAGAAAAGTTAAATCTCACAAAGTGTATTTAGTTTTACATGTAATTATATATTAAATTAAGCATTTTAGTGTGCACTAGCAGCCTGTAAAATAATGAACATTGATGAAAATGAAATATAACTGTTGTCTTGTCCTTGCAAATAATGCTATGCTGTGGTTTGGGCATAAAATAGTTACCAAATAGTATTTGGTATCAACAAAGTACTATTATCCACATGCTAGGTCGAAGAGAAGCATAGCACTATACCATCTTATCTTGGCAAATGAAAGCAACAACCCACCAAGGAAATGCATTAAACTAGCGACAGAATGTGATTTGGATGGCTTCGAATACATGACTCCTACTTCTCACAAACGACGTGGTTTGGATTAATATGATAAAAGTAGAATAAATTGGAAATGTAGGGTCTAATTAAACCAAAATTATTTGAATGGGACCAACTTACAATTATAACATCTCTTTATACCTTATTACAACTAAGCCTATGAAAACTACATTAATATATGAAAATCAAAAGTTAATCATTTCCACCATACGAGGTAGTCTTCAACCAAATCTAAATTCATTCAAACTTATCGACAACCTGTTTAAAAAGAGATACCAACTTGATCTTAATAGGAAATAGAATTGACTTTTTTAGAAAAGTATGAATTTACTTAATTAAACATGACTAATTAACTATCCAAAAAAAAGAAAATTAACTTTTTCAGTGAAAAAACGTGAAAGGAAGTTCAAGAGCACATTTTTGGTACTACATTCATGAAACTCATTACATTGTTAATCCCCGAAGTGTTTGATTGCATTACATATCAAAAAAAAGCGTTTTCTCTTCATAAACTCCGAACCAAATTTATTAAATACTAATAATAATTTGGTTGAGTTTGATTTGCAAATAACACACTACAAAACTTTATGGTTTCCCAGCAAATTATATATATATAATATAAGATTGCGTAGGAAATCATTTTATTGGTATTATTACTAACGGATTAGTAATAATTAATTAGGTATATTTATATTGTGAATAGGTGGTGTTCCTCGTGCTGGAGAATAATCTATGACATCATCATCTTCTTGTGATTCGCGGTTGTTAGCTTTCTTTACTTTGGACCCAAATCTTACTACTGATAATCTTCTCCTTCTTCGTGTTGTTGATTCCTACAGAAGAAAGCAACAACGTAATTTCCTTAGTTATATATGTTTCTTTTTAATCATTTTTAATTAGACATGCATTCGTTGGTAAATGCATAATAATTTTTTTTTTTTTCTGAAAAGATTGTAAATGCATAATTATATTCATAATAGCAGAATATAGTTATTATTAACGGATTAATTATCTTACCATATGAGCTTTTCACCGTTAATAAGTAAGGGTTATTGGAACGAAGACTGGGTTTAATAATCTCGCTTCCCATTTTTTATACTAACTAGATCCCACATAAATGAAATTAAAAGTAGTGTTTTTCTTTATATTGGGTGGTGTCAGCCCTTTGGAAAGATTACTATTATACTTCAAGCCCATACAAATGCCTCTCCATTGAGAGATCTAACCAACGACTCAGTGGGATAAGGCACTAGATGATTGAAATTCTGACGGTATAAACGAAGAAAATTTGATTATAAAGGTCACCCTCTAAGGCGTTATGCAAGATGCAAGGTGAAATTCCAAAAGGAGATTGAGGTTTGTAACTATTAAGCCAAAGCAGCAGTGATTAAATGCTTCAACGCCTCAAGGAGAACTACCGAAAATTTTCCGGCATGATTTCCATAGGCTAATGTACTGTACTAACTACTACTGTTACTTACTGCTCTCTTTGATTAATCAAATATGCTTGATTGCATTTCTGAGCTTTCATGCCACGAATCAAAACACAACTGTTGGATGTTAATTTGTTTATGCTTTGTCTGTTACCTTAACATTTGTAGCCTCTAGAGGTACGGACAAGGAAGAAGACTTAAGTACCATTTGTTCATATTGTTCATCATCTCCTGCATGTTCCATTTTATCAGTAGAAAGTATACTCAGCAAAAACAAGAACAATTGCATAATTGTAAAATTAACCAATTAATCTATATCCGGAGGGGTACAAAACTGGGTGGGATTAAATTCATATACATTTTACATTTACTCTATTAATTAAAACTCTAATTAAGGCTTAATTAATAATGTTGTGTTAATATAAGAAAATGAAAGCAAAAAGAACAAAAATTAAGGAAATTAGAAAAACATCAGTTGTGAGAAGGAGTACGCATTCTTGGCATGGAATAATCAGAGTAGTGAAAGCCAGGAGGAAAATGGCTAATCTTGCTCGGAACTTTCCATGAATTCGAACCAATAACCACTGGCTTTACTGGAGCTTGACCAGTAGTGTCTCGTACAAATTTGGAATCAATATTAGGTTCTTGTGTTCCCATAACTGTAACGCCGCCATCAATGGCTTCTCCGATTGACTCCTTTTTTTCCTCAGCCGTCTCTCCAGCCTGAATTAAAGATTAAATCTATCATTACCACATAATTATAAGAAAATACAAAATACTTGTATATATATATAGTATAATTCCAATCAAAGGACTTCTAGCTCAAATGCTACGGTGCCGAAATGGCTTTGGTTTGATTATTTAACTAAAAACTGAATTTGCCGAAAAAATGTATATATAATTCCGAACCTTGATTAAGCCAAAATGGCGAGCTGTACTTGCATGCATGGAAAGACATAAGAGGACAATGAAAAATGAAGGAATAAATGACATTATAAGAGAGAAAAGACTCTTTTTAAGGAATATAATGAAGTGGAAAAGATATTAGGTTAGTTTGTATATATTTGTACTGCAAAAGGCACAGTAAAAGACAAAAACAGGATGATAGAGTTGGTAAGCTTTCTTTTTCTTCTTCAACTAATCACTTCTTTGTCAAGTTACAGAAATGAACAAATTCTCATTAATTGAGATTATTATTAAGAGAGATAGGAGAGAAACTTAATTAAGCTTAAGCTTTGGCTAATGAGTTGAAGAAGATGGTTAATTTATACTATGTAATTAAGAAAATGTGGCCACTTTAATGCCTTTGATGGAGGATTATGAGGAGTTAAGAACTATTCTTTCTACCTAAGGATTAGGAATTTAGAACTTTTCTTTAATTAAATAACAGCCATGAAAATATGTACTTTTTTACTTTAATTAAAATTGAAAATAATTTTTTTAGGAAAAAAAAATGGAAATCAAGAAATGGGTAGGAGAGCACTTTGAAACATGTGTCTCGATAAGTACAGGGCATTGATTATAGAAATAGTTGTAAAAGCAAGAACCAAGAGGGAATTAAGGTATAGTCAAAAAGATCATAGTAAAAAAATATCATATCAGTGAGTTTAATCAAGGGAAATAAGTGAATATTTTAATTAAGTAATAATTTTAGGATTACAATGCTATATTTGTTTATGTTTCATTAATAATTCCAATTGTCGTTGTCTGATTACATGCTTGTGGTGCTCCGTGTTTGTTGCTCCTTCCGACCAAGTTACCTTCACAATTGACTTGCACTAAGACACTGATCCAAGAAACACTAATAACCTATCAAAACTTTAAATTAAATAATCTTTTTCACTTTTATTAATTCTGGTTTAATTAAGATTTAGAGTTGTTGACCTAATTGATCATTCTACATGAGATTGAAAAACATGAAAAATGTTAAAGTTTCGAATTCAATTACACTGAGATTGAAAAATGTGGTGTTTCGAATTTGATATTTATGAGATTGAAGAATGTGTTTCGAATCGATTACACGAGATGGAAAAATATGGAGTTTCGAGTTCGATAATCACTCTGTTAATTTACTGATCCATAATAGTAGCCTTTATATATATATATATATATATATATATATATATATATATATTATGCCTGTCATATACAACCAAACACCAATTCTCCAAACCCCCAGCATTCTTGGTAGTCGCGCCTCCATTGTTTGCGCTCTAAATGGGGACCGACCAAAGCTCTATTTCGAGCTTGCACTTACCCATGAAAAAAGGAAAAAATTGACTTCCAAATTACACTAAAATTTTAAATTCATATCAAATTTGCCTTTGAACGCAAAAAAATCACATCAATCCAACTCTACTGCCCAGAAGCAATAACAGGCCAATGAAATTATAATCAAGGAAATTACATTGTCAAGGTATTGCTCAAAGTAATTCCCTCAAACTAAGAGCTATAACACTACACATGATTGATTCATTATTGTACACTATATTCAGAATCAGAATTGATACCAAAGCTTTTGTCCGGAGCCAACTGACACGGTGCCATAGATTTGTTGTTGAGGCTTGTGTCAAAATCAAGAATGTAAAAAGGCCAACCTGTTCGGTGATTGCATATCTAGCAACTTTATTCTTTTGCAGGAAAACCAAACACCAAAGCTGTAAGGTGCCTTGCTGTTCTCCTATAAAATACGCTTCGTATATACAGTCAGAGAATGAAGCATGTAGGTAAGCAGCAAAAATGGGAGGAGAACGAAAGTATTACGGGCAATTCAAAAAGGCCTCATTAGTGCACAGCTTCAAATCTACAGACCATTGGTATACAAATTGACAGGTTGCCTACTTTGAGCACATTAGAGCATTTGCCAATGTATTACTCCATGTCACATTTGGAGAAGATTGTTAACAGTAACAGTGACAGAATTTGTTCGCTGTAAGTCCTGCAAAGTTTAATGCATTCTTAATTAAGGAGAAACAAAATCTAGTTATTGAAAGAATAAACCCTAAAACATAACTCATGCATGTAACATATCATCAACTGAAGTTGGAATATTTATAACAGAATCAAATCATATTAGCCAATTTGGGAAATAAGCACGCACTTGTATATGTATATCTAGAGTAGTAAACTATGATAATAGTAACGATCAGTAGCAGAACGGGTCACCATCCTATCAAATTTTTTAAGACCTGCCTAGTGATTAGAAATGCATGCATGCATGCATATGTTTATATTGCAAAAGATAAGAATTAATCAAATATGGGGAAACTTAAGCAACTATTTGGTAACATCGACATGTTCTATGGAAACACAATCTGTACCTGAAGTATCAACTCATCTGGAATATGAGGTAAAACCTCCCTTACTGTCTCAGCCATTGCAAGCATATTTGCTATGTTGTCATTAGCAGAGCGTGAGGCAGTCCTAATGTGTAAGCCACCAGTACCTCCAACCAGTCTTCCACCAACAGCAGGAGGTATAGGCGAACCAGATGCAACGGCCTGAGAGGGATTCATAGGCCAAAGGGTCCAAGCAGCATCCTCAAGGGCTGTCTGAGCATAGGTTTCGCCTACAGATGCTAGATGTCTCATCATCATCTGAACTCTACCCAATCCAACTGATCTCATTGCATTTGAGGGACCAGCTCCATCTAAACCTTGGGCAGGCCAAGTGTGGAGCCAGCTTGAATCCAGACCTGCACTTCTGTAAATCCAACAGAGAACATTAATATGACACTGGAAGGACAAAAAGGTTTATTTGTTTCATATTGTGGTTGAAAGACCAAAGGCCTGAATGCAGGTATTCATAGTATCAAATGAACCTTCATAGGCAATTATTACTATCATTAAGCAATTGTCCGCCAGCAGCATATATCAGTCATAAATATGGGGTATCTATATTCTAAATAATGGAAAAGAAAGGAGACACTATTTTGATAGAGTAAGGGAGGGCCTGAACCTCCAAGGGCTGCCTTCAGCAGGATTACGATTCTGATTTGGGAATACTCCAACTGGTACAGGATTGTTTTGCCGATCAAGTCCTTCACTAATTTGGCGAGCTAGCTGCTCATCACTTGAAATGTCTCTACTGTCACGACTTGTTTCATTTTCATGTCTGCCAACAAGAAGTGGCTTTCGACAAGTGGGGCAGGAATACATGTCATTTAAACCCTGATCCAACCTGGCATTTATTCAGGGATATTCAATATTCTATTAATTGTCACATTATGAAATGCTCAAATTGATTTCAAATAATACAGAACAGAGGGGAAGTCTACATCATACCAAGATCTCAAGCATGCAAGATGAAAAAGGTGACTGCAATGCAACTTCTTAGCCTTAGCCATAGGTTCCTGTAATATGTCCACTATAGACTTTACAGATCCAATCAAGAAAGAAAAAAAGGATGAGGGAGGAGGAAATGAACTAGTAATACCCTGCAGATGGCACATTCGTCATCATATGCCCGTAACTCTTCAGATGTTGCATCAGGAAGTGCTGCATGAAGGGAACCTAAAGCCATTCTCAGTTTCACATATCCTCTCACACGCTTTATGATAGCACTAAGTAAGGCCTGCACAAAATGATACGCAATGAGCAGCAAGGACATGAATGGAGCAGGAATTATAAATCATAAACCAGTCATAATGCATCTTTGTAAATAAGCAAAATAAGGTAATTACACGTATATTCAAGAAAAGGACAGCATCCACCAGATGAAATGCCACACCATGAAGCCACCAAATATGCACATAATGACCTAGTGCCATCAACAAAGTTGCCATGTCAAGAGAAAACCCAAGATTCCGGATTAGAATGCCTTTCCACTCCGACAATGAACCTGCAGTTCACAACATATTCATAAGTTATCACCACAATAAATGAAATAGAAACACCCACCAACACCGTTCAAACCATCCTAGGACTTATTTGACTATGTGTTCATTATTTACACCAAAATATTCTACATCACAAAGTATATATGGCACTAAACTCAAATTTGAATTCGACCAAAAGCAGGTATACATCCACTACCAAAGAAGTCACTTTGGCAACCAAAACTACATAGTGCTTTTTTTCAGTAATGAAGATGAAAGAATAAGCATCAAGCTAGAGCCCTAGGAGATAAAAGGCCTTTTCTTAATCATTTTTTGAGAATATGTGCAGATGGATTATGCTTAAATCTTAATCAACAATTATTAGTTGCTACATATTGTTGTCTCATAGACTACTGATAATAATGCATGCACTATACTATTCACGTTTTCCAATTATCTTAGCAGATAGAATCTCAACAGCACAAAGACCAAGAAAAAATATCACTTCTGGATTGCATAAATTGCAGGTATTCCTCCCAGCCCCGCTGCCTCTCCCTTAGAGGTGGGCACAAAAAACCATGAACCGAAAATCGGTTAACCGAGTGGTTCAGTGTTGGAATTGTAAAAACTGATTAGTTCGGTTCAGTGTTCATTTCTGAGTGTCTGAGAACCAAACTGAACCGAAAACCGAACCCCCATATAAAAGCCAAAAATCATTAAACCCTAAACATTTTTTGCTGCGCCTCTCTCATCTTTATCCATCTCTCTCCAGATCTCCTTCATTCTACTTCTTCTTCTTCGGTTCTTCTTCTGCAGTCACATGCCTCACAAGCCTTAGGAAAGGGAAGTGAGGAGGCAGTGGTGGTGATTGTGGTGAGCATATTGAAAGGGAATAGAAGGGAAGAGAAGAGGCAGTGGCGGTGGTGGGAAGAATGTTAGTGCCACTTCTTTTTCTGGTTGATTGATTTCCCATAGTTCATCCTTTTTCTGGGGTTTGTTAAGGACGACAGCAGGCATGAAGTCAAGGACCGCCATCATCACCAATCTCGTAATCATCAGCATCCAGTTCAGGTTGCCGTCAACCGCCCACGGCTACGCCCTCTTCTCGTTCCTTCTAGCACCGGGGATGGGGCCGCTCAGATCTGTTAGCTCCGGCACCATTCTGTAGACTTCAGCCTTCAATGTTTTGTTTGAAAACATAATGAGGATCTATTGGGTTTGAGATCGAAATTTGATCTTAGTATATTAGGATCTCTTGTTTTTGGATCAGTTCTTCTAATCTGAGAAATAAAAACGCCGAGGAGAACAGATTTTGGGGAGGGTAGCCAGACTTGGTTTATTGCATTATTCTTTTCTTAAATTGTTATATATATATATATATATATATTCATTTTCTACTGTCAATCTGTTAAGTATTATCAAATGAAAACTCTTTCATTTTTGAAGAATTTTTTGGTGTTTGTATGAATAATTTGCAAATTTCTGTTCGGTTTTTCAGGATCGATTTGGTTTTCAATTGCACTCTGAGCAGTTTCACTTTTTCATCGGTTTGAGGTTTTTTGTTCGGTTCGGACCCCCTACTCTCCCTTGAATACTCCATATTGCACAACTGCAATGTTTCTCCAACAAATAATTTTGCCTTTCACTTCTGAAATACAATCTTTCTTTACTTTCCACGACATACCCCAGCATGCTCAATGTGTTTGATATTTTTCAAAAAGCTGCCAACTACCACCCCATACACCATACGGGATACTCACTTTCAGACATTGAAACAAGAGTTCAGGAAATACCTGCTGCTATTGAATCAAACAATTTGAACCTTTGGCAATTTGCACTATCCCCAGCAGAATGATGGAGCCAAATATCAAGTAACTGAAATCCATGTACCAACATTGCCTACAACAAAATTGGCTTGGTCAATATCAACCAGTTGACAGAAACATTCTATAACCAAGCCAACACAGAAGTGATTCCAATAAATTACCTGCATAGTCTCAAACGCAATACTTAAAGGCTCAAAGAACAACAACAGAAACATGGATGAATCTAATGTTCTGTACGTCAACAAACACAACCTTATCCTGCAAGCACAAAGACACTCATCAAGAAGCATTTCCAATACTAAAACTCACATGACATTTTAAACAAGTTTCACTTTTCTTATTTTGATAGTCTGCAGAAGGAAATAGGAGAGAGAGAGAGAGAGGAGTGGGGGGAGGGCACCAATCAATTCCTAAAGCTCGCTCATTAAGTAAAGGTAAGGATGCTAGAGACTACCAGAAGATGTCAACAGAGAGTACCAACAATAACACTGAATACACACGAAAATAAGTCCATGGCATTGCAGAAGGAGATGCATTCAAACGTTCAAGTCGTTCTCTAGCTAAAGCCTGAAACATCTGTCCATAATACAACGAGTTAGTCAAGGATGCCAAACCAACCATTTAAATCGCATGATTATCACAGAGCTTCATGTTAGATACCTTTAAAGAACAGAGTACAGTCAACCAGATTGACCACAAGCCTGCTTGAAACAATGTTGCTGGAATAACCAATGGTAGGAAAGTCCCCTGTTAATCAGTCATCAACAAAAATATTGGATTGCTTAACAATAAACACAACCAACCAATAAATCAAAATCCGGCATATATGCATGATTTTTGTAACTTTAAACGTACAATTTGACAACACTCTGATAACCAATAACATCAATCAAAAAGTTCTCAAAATTAGCTTATCTGTCATTCTGTTTGCTTATTTAAAAGCTTGAAAAGAATATTTATATGTTCACCACAATAACATAAATAAGAAGCTGATCACTGTTACCATGAAGGACAATAAAATATTTACCACCAAATAGCTCAGTCAAAAAGTTTACCTTGTAGATAACATAATTAAGTAGACGTTCCATTAGTTTTCGAGTTTCAGAAGGATATAGTTCCACAAAGAAAATAGTCTGCATATTGAAGACAAAAACCATTACCAACAAAGGATTACAATAAATAAAAAGAGAATGCACTGTGATTATTTTCAAAGTAATCATTACTATCCAATCATAATCATAATCATAATCATGGTACATAAAGAGAAAATGCATGGGATGTCCACAACCATCAAAAAAAAGTTATAAACTAAAACAAGAAAAATCAACATTTTGAACATGAATATATAATCTATAGAAACTTCACTATCAAAATGGCTAAACATGGCTGGTATCTTTCAGAGAGCCATAACTCAGGTGTCAAATTCCAAAATCTATAGATTTCAAATATATATTTTGTAATTCGAGAAGATGCTAAGCAAATGTTTAATTTACATTAGAAATGGAAAAGGTTTCAATATGCGAATCAATGCTAGCAGCAAAGAGAAACCTTCCTTAATGATAGATTATGTCAAAGAAATGGGCTGCATACTTCTAGTTTCTAGCTATTCAGCAAAAATTTGGAAATCAGTTTAAATCAGAATATTTGGACAAGATTTATTCACAGTTATACATTAAAAAGAAATAGGTATGATGATCCTGTTTATTAGAATTGAGCACAGTGTGGATCAAAGTCATGAATGAATGTTTATGTTTATTATAGATCTCATTAAGGCTACAACTACTTCTGTCCGTCTGAAGCAAAAATACAGACACTAACAGAACCACTCAGTAAGCTTGTCAACAATAAGAAATGGTTTTGAAATTTAATACCAGAAAGGCAGAAACAATAGCTATTTTAGTCAAAAAGAAAACATACCTTAAGACATAGATTGAGTAGAATGAATACATTAAATACAAAATTCGCCAGCAGGGAAACAGTGGCATATGAGCCCAGAAGCAACTCAAGAGTGTGGTTGCCATTCTCTAGGCTAATGAATTTCTCACTAATTAGGCCATCAGATTGTAGTTTGTCTAATGAAAATTCGGTCCAACATTGTAAACCCATAAAGCTTAAAGCCGTGAAAACTGCTGAAAAGGCTAAATAGCCCACAGCCATTGGTAATAGGAACAGCAGCTTCAATAACCAATTCCCAGATTCCAATAAAAACTACATTAGCATATCTTTTTCCAGCGACGATCACTCATTGATCTCAAACAGGAGGAGCTAAAACTGTCAAAAACCAACATAATTGAACAAATTAATATATTTAGGGAAAAAAAACACACACACTTGTGTATTAAGGGAATATCAAAGGATCGCCTTCACAACTAGAGTAAAGAAATCGAACGGGAGCCATATTCCGTACATATACAAGTTTTTAGAATAAGACAAAACAATTTATCCGAGTCAATCAGGAACAATATTCATTATCCATCAAAATATATGGTGAAATGCTTTCAAAAAGAACTCATAATTATTCGCAAACATTCAATTCCAATTAATTTAAATGCTCAATCAAGTCTAAAAACGCATAAACGATTCAAAATTCCAATCCATGTCCGGAATACAAAAACAAAAAAGAAATAAACCCTAGATTTGAATTAAAAAAGAATAAGCAACAATAGATTAGGAAAATTAAGCAATCAAATGACCAACCATAACATAAGCAGATATTTTTGGTTTTACATTCCTCAGCCGCCACATAAAACGTTGAATAAAATAGAAAAAAAGAACAATCAACAATTTCCTATTACAAGAAAAGAGAAACCTGATAGCGGGATCTGAGAAGAAGAAGAAGGAGGAGGAGGTTATGAACGAAGTAGCATGGCGTTGGTGGCAGTCATATTCTGCATCGCACTTTTTCCAATAGAGAGAAACTGGAAAGACCAAATTTTGAGAGAGGGGAGATAGATTGGGGCAGTCTGTTTTTGCGGCAAAGCGAAAGCCAGGTCCTAAAATTAAAATAAAATAAAAATACCGTCATTTTATACTTCTTCATCAATTT
>CATIWJ010520308.1:0-16976 GCA_949640765.1 Croton laevigatus | reverse complement strand
AAAAAAAAGAAAAATTGAAGGACCATTGTGCAACTTAATCATCTTCATCCTTCTTCTATCCTTCCCATCGCCACCGTAGAATCACATAATGCAAATATTCGTGGATGACCTTAACACGTAGAGTATCATCTGTCACTGCTTGTCCTTGGGCATTTAGGGGCAGCTCACCTGGCTAATTGCAGGTTTCTAATTGAGAAACTAATGGTTTAGTTCCAACTGTCCATAATACGATATCTGCTTCAAGAATTTGACTTTCCAACCCCTTTTTGGCAGGCTGAAGTTCCAAATAATATTTCTCAGCCCTGTGCTGTGTCGCTAAATCCTTGAATGCACTATTCTCTATTGGTTTTTCTGAAGTTCCCATGTCATTTAACTCTGACCAAAAAAAAAAAAAGAGCTTTCAAGCAGAAGCAACAAAAATACAAAACATAAAAGTGCAAAATACTGCAAATTTCTTCAAATGGGTATTTGTTTAAAACCAAAATTAAGAAATTTTCAAAGATAAATGTTGAAATTTTTCTTCCTTTTTCTCTAAATTGATCAAAATAAAGATCCAATTCCAATAAAACTCCTCTAAACAAATACGCAAAAGAAAGGAACAAACAAATTGAATTTCAAGATAGTGTGAACATTAAGCAAGACACAGATTATGAAGACAGCAGCAAGAAAAACATATCTTAAACCCCAACTTTCCAACCCACCAAACAAGCAAAACATTAAAAAAAAAGAATACAATTTTGAAATCTTACCATTAAAAGCTTGTATCTTTGTACTGGTAGTAAGAAGTCAAAATTGAAGTAAATGATGATAATCCCAAAAATGCTAGAGCTTCGTCAATCCCTAGCACCGAAGAAGCTCTTCTTTGGTTTCAGTCCCCTTCTTTCTCCCTTCACCCATCTTCTCCGTCTCGCCTGAAAGTCACCGCCGCCCAAATCTCCTGGACACCCTCGCACGAGCCAAGACCAACGCAGCCAAAACGCGTAGGTTGTGGGTTTTGGGTTACGACTGGGGTTAAAGGGTGAGGGTGGGTTCGGTTGAGAAGCAGCTGCGGTTTGTGTGTATTCTTCGACGGAGACAGGTAAGTCTTGATCGGTGGTGGTTCATGCGGTGGAGGAGTGGAAGGGTAGCAGTTGCGGGTGGTGGAGGAGTGGAGGGGTAGCATGGTTTTCTTTCTTAATGTAATAATAATAATAATAATAATAATAATAATAAAGAGGAAAAGAAGGAAAACGGCAGCGTTATGTTTCTTTAAATTTTGTTTTTTTGGCTCAACATCTTCAAAACAACGTAGTTTTGAATTTCTGAGGGCTTTCACGCGTTTTCATTTGCGTGTATTACACGCGTTTTTAACGGTGTTAAAAAAAGGGCTTCGTGTAATACACGCATTTAATTCAGGGGCCTCAAATTGCTATTAATTCACCGAGAGGCTTAAAGTAAAAAACTTATATACTTCGAGGGCCCCGAAATAATTTTGGCCTATTAATATCATAATAATAAATATTATCATCATTATTATTATTATTGGATGTTACAAAACGTCCAGTTTAAATTCGAAGATATATAATAACTTATTTATACTATTAGATCACAAGAAATTTCAAGTAGTAGACAAGGTGAAAGAGAGAGGAAAATAAAAAGACAACTTGACAACTGAATTATAAAATGAAATGCCAATACATTTATCGAAAATTGAGCAGCAACCCTTAATTAATTAATTGGGTCACTTATGGCTTATTTAGATTAGAACATTGACATATCAACGACTCTATTCATCAGGATGTTCAATAGCATAAGCTTCATAAATCTTGAAAACTCCTTTAAACATTTCAATGGTCTTAATTAGACCAGCCCTAACTTCCTCCTCGTCAATTTTAGCTCCCTCAACTACATATCCCTTGCAGGCACGTGTCGCTAGAGTTCCGCCATCAGCTTTAGCTTCGAGCTTAAGATCAAAAGACATTTTCTCAACTTTACTCGTATCGATAAGTTTAGGATCGCCTCCAATAATAGAATAACGGTACACGCAATTTTCTTTATCTACGTAGTCGGTTGTTTCCACAACATGAGATATTAGACTGCCTGAAAATTTTCAAAATTTAATTAGAAAAATACTATTAGGATTGCTTTAGAATGATTTTAAAGGGATTTTAAGTACAGTTATTAATTCAAAAATTACCAACCTTCGGCAAAAGTGATTCTTCTGACGGTTCCAGCTCCTCCGTCCCCTTGAAGAGTTTCGAATTTCTGAATAGCGTTAGGCAAAACCATAGGGATATAAATTTCGGGTTCGAGGATGATCATCTTGAATAGCTTTTCTGGTGCAATTGAGCTCTCAATTTGTCCAACATAATCCACAACAGCCATTTTTGGGGGAAAAAAATGAAAATTAAGAGTAGCTGATGAAAATCAGACTTAGATTTCTGAGTGGGAAGTGGCAAGTTTAAAAACCTTCTTGGCTCTTCTATTTATAGTTAAACATTTATTCCAATTTAATGGCTTTCCAACAGAAAATAATAATTGATTTTTAAACTCCGCCAACCCATTTGGACATGCCAGCTTCAGCAAGATAAATAACTAATTCCTATGATAGCGTACCAATTTTGACTTCAATTATGCAGTCATCAGATGTACAGAATGAGATACTCTGCTGTTCCAATAATAAAAACCCAACTTAGAATTCAATTTCACTACCTTAATAATGGTGCATTAAAAAAAAAAAAAATATATATATATATATATATATACACACCCACTACTAATTAGTCTAATATATAGGATGAGACGTTAAATCCTTTAAACAAGATTTAAATTTTGAATCATGATATTGTGAATAGAGAAAAATGGATTTTTTGAAAATTGCACCCATTATGGACATCTACAGTACCAAATTAGAATTAGTCGGCACATATAGTTAAGTGTCCAAAAATAGGATGAAATGAAAAAAAAAAAAAGGTTTCAAAATTGTGTTAAGTTATAAAATTTTAAGCATATTTGTAGTATACTAGTGACCATTAAGTATTGGAAAAAAAAAGTTTTAAAATTAAATAATGGTGTAAACTGTATGTAATTAAAATATTAATTCAAAAGAATTTCCGTTTTATTTATTTATATGAACTACGAGAGTACAATATTGACAATATTGTCCATATGAGAGTCCAAATAAGTAAGCGCCTATGAGAGTAGGCCTTTTTTGGCTTTACTCAAGTGTTTTTTTTTTTTCCAACATAGAAATTTTGTTTTTGTTCGGTAATCAACAATATATGTTTGAACAACTAACAAAATAATGTTTTAATATTGCGATATCAAGATCAAGTGATTAATATTGTTTTGAATTATAGTTTTTTTTTATTAATTTATGTGAGGAAAAAAAATTTAGGGTTCTATGATTATTTATTTATTTTGAGAGATTGTAAATTAATCATCACATAAATATTTATTTAATTAATGAGTATAAAGTATATGTAAAACAATTATAAAAGAGAATTGAATTGCATCGAATTTACAATAAAATATAACTTAGTGATAAGTGTATATATAACCTGATTTATAAATTAAAATATACAATAAAATAGTAACTCGATAAAACCATTTTAGAATAAAAATGTTAGATAACAAAATTAATTTTGCCAAAATTTAATTTAAACAAAGAAAACAAAACAATAATATAAGCAGTAACAACAATAAGTAGCATTGCTCAATAATTGATTCTTTAATACATTAGCTAGCCCATCATCAGCATGTGTATGTGGGCAGGCCTTTTTTGACCAAAGTCTCGTATCCTCAATTATCACAATCTTTGAGTGGAAAAAAACAAATTTGTGTCTTTCAGTTGGCAATTCTGGCTATATAAACCAATCCTTTCATCAAACTACATAATACCAAGTATCTAATTTCTTCTTCTACTACTTAATTAATTAGTTAATCTCTTTGATTAATTATACTTAATTAGCAATGGCTGTTGTAACACGTGAAGTTGAAGTTACTACTGGTGTTTCTGCAGCCAAGCTGTTTAAGGTATTCCTTAAAGAATCCGACACTATTCTTCCAACAATTCTTCCTAAATTTATCAAGAATGTCGAGATTTTGGAAGGAAACGGCGGACCTGGAACCGTTAAGAAGCTTAACTTCGCTGAAGGTACCAATTTCTCATTGCACTATTGAATTTATTACATTGGTTTCAGCTTTTTAAGCAATATTTAGAACTTTTTAAGTAATGATTATCTTGTTTGAATAATATCTAAAGTTGAATGCTAGAAGTTAAGGGGTTAGATTTTTATAAAATGCTAGTTAAAAATAACTATCAACTGTCTTCAATGCTGCTTTACTAAACACTATTAAAAATAGAGTTTTGGCATTCTGACTAAATATTTAAAAAACTGTTGTTAAACGCAATCTAACATTTTGGGTAAATTAAACATTAAATTAATGTCTGTGAAGTCGTAATGTGAGGCAATCATGATCACGATTACATTACATTATAGCATATCAAATATCGCATGAACTCTATTACGTTTTTATCGTGTACTACTATTGAAACAGTTGATCGCGACAGAACATAGTGCTAGTTTCTAAAAGGGAGCACATAATTGAATTTTGTAACAAATACCCATGCTACAATTTTTTTTTACAGGTAATGATTTTAAATATTTGATTACAAGAATTGATTCAATGGACGAAGAAAACTTAACTTGCTCATACACTAGATTTGATGGAGAGCCATGGATGGAAAGCATAGAAAAAGTTTGTTATGATGAGAAAGTAATACCAACTCCAGATGGAGGATCCATTTGTCAGAGTATTGTGAAGTATTATCCAAAGGGAGATGCTAAGATTGATGAAGAATTGCTTAAGGCCGGTCAAGACAGAATTATGGGAGTTTTTAAAGTTATTGAAGCTTATTTATTGGAAAATCCTGATGCTTTTAATTAATTAAAAACCTCTAATTAATTTTATAATTAATTATGGGTTATTTGATGATTATGTTAGAGGGTGTTTGTTTTTCTATTTGTTTTGTCTTAAAGCTTGAAAAAAGGCCAGATGATGTAATCTTTTCTTTTCTTAAACTATGGGCTAAAAGCTATATATATGTATATGTATTTTTGGTCATATAATAAAAACAGAGAAAAAGTTGTCTTTTCCTTTAGTATAATTTAAGGGGCCGTATGGTTGGGGTAGTAAAGAAAGGGAAAGGGTTTCATTCCCTTAGTGAGTGTTTAGTTATCCAATATTTTAATTCCTATTCCCCATTTTTATTTTTTGATTTCCCCAAAATTCCTCTAACCTATTTCCTTTCACACCACCACGGTTTACTTTTCCCATTCCCTCATCTTTCTTCCTCTTCTCACACAGAAAGAAACAAAATAGACCCAAAATACAAATAAAGTCCAAACTTTAATTTTGACCTAAAAATCTAAACCCAATTAAGATTGAACCTAAAATTCAAATCAAACCAATCCTAAAAATTTGAATCAAACCAAAAATTAAATTTATGTTGTAAATAACTTGAAATGTATGAGATAGTGAATTTTTACCAAAATAGATTCTTTCTTTTGAGCAAGCAAAAATTGTTTCCAACTTTAGTTGAAAGAGGAAAGTCAATAGGTCTTCTGAAATTTGTCTAGAAGTAGAAACTAATAATATCCCCAAGATGGCATATCTGTCTTTTAATTTTTTTCAAAATCATAAAAAATCACGTTGTAAACACAAATTATCAATCAATAATGTATATGTTTCATGTCAATTTATTTTTTTAAGAAAAAAAAATACATATTATTAATAATATAGGTGTTTTATGTCAAAAACATTAAAAAAAAAATTCTGATTCCCTTCTTCAAACCAAACAGTCACAAAGGGAAAATCACTCCGTTTCCGGAGTATACCAAACAGGAAAAGGAATTCTGATTCTCTGTTTCCTTTCTCCTTGTTTCCCTTTCCCTATTCCATTCCGTTTCTCCTGTGCGAACCAAACTCCACCTAAATTTTTTCACGTCTCTTTCACAATTTATGATTAAATTTTGATAGTTTACATATATTTCTCAGTTTAATAATCCAACTAGTTGTGGTTTTAGACTCCCAGACTCGTACGGTTGCTATTGCTATACCAAACTAAAAGGATTACCAGGCTTTGATATTCAAAAAAAAAAATATATATATATATATATATATTCTCTAATATTTAATCACCGCATCTATTACATGTTAGTTAATTTTTTTTTCTCATTTTCTTATTGCATAAGTTATATGGAGAAGGAAAAAGGAGAAAAAGAAGTAGAGTCAGAAGGAGGAAAGAAATGGACGTTATAAAGAATTTTTCTGAAAAAATTTATGCTCGGAAAGCGGCAAGAAATTTGTCGCTAAACAACGGAATTTTTGTCTCTAAATTGCAACAAAAATATTTGCATTGTCATTTTTCTATTTTATCGCTAAAGAATTGTGAAATATTTTGGATGTTAATTATGAGATCGGTTACTTCTGTTAATAAAGTGACACAAAAATTAACAAGGGTTAAGTGGCTTGAATTCATTGAAGGGAGTTTGAGACTTACTGTATGCAGCTATTTCTGCTGGGTAACTCTCCCACTATTACTAGGTGCGCAATGCGAGTTGGATTTGTATTAGTCAATGCAAAGCCTCAAAGATCATGCGAGCTTCCAAAAATAAATAAATACATAAAATGACACAAAAAATGCTACTATGTATAATATAAACTAGGTGTATACCCATGTGATGCACGGATTGATGAATTTTATTGACTATTATGGTATATTATAATATATATATTTTTTTATTAGTATATAAATAATTTAAATATATTTTAAAAATTATAATTCAAATAATATAATACATATATATTTCTCAATTAGTTAAAATTAGGGGTGTGCATCGGTCGGATTTGGTTCAAACCGAACCGAACCTGAAACTTGAAAAAATTTTATATCAAAATCCGAACTGAACCGATCAACCCGATTCAACCGAACCGAACTCGTAGGTTCGGTTCGATTCAGTCGGATTGCTCGGGTTTCACAAAAAAAATTATTGGTTTTTTTTCAGTTCAACCCGAATTAACCTGAAATAATTTTTGATTTTTCTTAAAATATAAAACCGAACCGAACCGATCAACCCGATTAAACCGAACCAAACACGTCGGATCGGTTTGGATTTTGCACACCCCTAGTTAAAATGATCTTAATATTTTTCCTAAAAATAGATTGTATTAATATTTATATATTATGTTTTCTTTGATATTTTAAAATCGACTTTTATTTCTTATTTTTTCAAAATAAATTTTAAAAATAATTAGATTACTTTATCATTATTTTTAATAAGTTCATTACAATCAATTAATGATAATATAAAAAATTGAAGAGTGTTATATATTTGCACTCTATCATTATTATTTTCTTTAATTTTTTCTATATTTATAGTTTATTATTAATATAATATATAAAATAATTTTTAAAGTTGTTATTATTTGGGTTATAATTTAGTCCATATATTTGTACATATTGTATTATTTAGCACTTATATTTTTAATATTATATTTTTTTAGTCCATGTCTTTTTCTTCTTATCTTATTTTTTGTCCTTCTGTAAATTAGTGTCGTTAAAATAATAAGAAAGAACATGTATGTTATTCTCAAGTATCCTTATGACAAAGGGACTAATAAACATTGGTCGTTCATTAAAAACCAGTCATATAGCGAATAATTGCAATGTTACTGTAAAAATATTAAATTATTTAGTTACTATGTTTTAAATATTAAATAGTTTAGTTATTTATTTTTTTAAATATTATATTTGTAAGTCCTAAAAGAATAAAAATGAAATAGAAAAAATTTAGAGAGTAAAAAATATAACATTAAAAGATAAAAATTAAATTAAATGATATGTCAAAATGAATGGATTAAATTTTTAGTACTTACCATGATAAAATTTGAGAATTAAATAAAAATTTATTAACAATTTATAATTAATTATTTTCTTAATAACTTTTTTTTTAATATCTTTTAATGAAATAGGAATAGGAATATGAAAAGTTTTATAAAGTAAATATAATTAATTTAAAATTTAAAAAAATTCACAAAATCCGCATAAGCCTTTTTTTTTTTTTGTTTGTCATCAAATTTTTCTTAATTTTTATAGATAGATAGATATTTAAGTTACATATTACAAGTTAGGATTGTACAAGTATTTAGGGTGTGTCATTAGTCGGGCCGAGCAATCTGACATATATATAGTTGATAGTTTGTAGGATTGTAAATGAGCCGAGCCAAACACTGGTCTGCTCGTTTCGACTTGTTACTTAAATGAACTTGAATTTTCAGCTCGCGCTTGGCTCATTTATTATTAATCTGAGCTCAAGCTAGGCTTTTATCCAGTGAACACCGAGTGGCTCACGAGCAACGGCTCGTTTGGTTCGATTACCCTTGACTAGGTGGATTTTGACATTCTTGCTGGGCGGGTGACTTGGGCCTGGAGTTAGTCTTGATCCTTTGGCTCTCGTCCAAGCCGAGCTGATCTTGGGTTCATCCAAAGTGAGGTTCTTTTCATGTTTTCATGCTAGGAGTCCAACAATTTTCATTGGCATGTTAAAAATAGTAGAGATTCTCATTGTGTTGTCGAAGATAAAAAAATATTTATTGCACCAAATGTCACTCTCACTAAATACCCTTCTAAATCAGCTAAACTGGTAGTCAAAGTGCGGGACTTGTTGGCTTAATATTTTATTGGCCGGGAAAAAACTGGAATTTTCTTTTGCAACACATTCAGACTGTGCTTAAGTAATTTTTTTTTTAAAAATGAATTTTAATTATTTAAGTAATCAGGACGTCTTAAACTTTTTAAATTTTTATTTTAATCATAAAAATGAATTCTTTATATTTTTAATATTTAAAATTAAAAATATAAATATAATATTTAAAAAAAATAAAATAATAAATTTTTAAAATTTAAAAGCTCTAAAAAAAAAAGAAGGTTCTCTATAAATATTCTGCTGAGTTCATCTCCAACCCTACTCTAAAATAGAGAAATGGTCCTCCAACTCATCTCTATATTATGTTTTCTAAGGAAAACAAATTTGAAGAAGTATTTACAGTCTCCAAATTTGAAGACTCAAATTGAGTTTCCATTTTCTGTTTACTATATTATATTATTATTTTTATTTTTTCAATTGCTTTCTTTTTTTTTTTTTATAAAATATTAATATTTTATTATTTAATGATTAAAATTTAAAAAAAAATTAGAGTTGAAATAAAATAAAGATAATATCTTTTAAAAATATTCTATTTTCAGTATCCAGAGAATTTTTTATCGCTTGATTGGGAATGGCCTTACACAATTTCATGGAAGTTATCATTGAGTCAGTCAATATAATAACAGACAGGATTGAAGTCAAATCATACTTTTAATCTTTAGTTTCTACACTTCTAGATAAAGAACAAAAACTAATGGTACTAATAGCATTAAATATAGGTGGCATTCTTGAATCCAAACCAATTCTATTATACTTGTGACAAATAAAGAAAACCAGGAAATTATGTCACAGTTTTGGGATTACAAATTGCAAATTTTTTTATTCACATCAACATCCAATTCTTGAGTTATTTTCCATCTATAAATACCTCATCTTGCTCTTTCATTTTTTCCACACCCACCAAGAATACTTCATATCTACTATCTTGAAATTAAGGATTAATTATTATTATAATGGCTCTTGTGCAAGAGTATGAGATTCCTAGTTCAGTCCCAGCAGCCAAATTGTTCAAGGTGTATCTTGTTGAATCCCATGTTTTTGCTCCTAAGATTCTCTCAGATGCCATCAAGAATATTGAGATCCTTCAAGGAGATGGAAGAGGTGTTGGAAGCATTAAAAAGACAAATTTTGCTGAAGGTTAATTATTTTTAATTAATCAGTTTTTCTTTTATTACATGTATCTTTTGATCTAAATCATGTAAATATAATTTTAATCTTTTCGAACGCATACAGGTTTTCCAATGAAATACTTAGTTAACAAAGTGGACGTTGTAGACGAAGTCAATTTCGAATATAATTACACTACAACTGAAGGAGAACCATGGTTAGATACAATTGACAAAGTAACTTATGTGAACAAAATAGTGACTTCTGTCGATGGAGGATCCATTTTCAAGGTGAAAGCGACCTATTACCCGAAAGGCGATGCTACGATCGACCCAGAAAAAGTCAAGCCTGCTGAAGAAAATGTCAAGAAAATGTTCAAAGCTGTTGAAGCCTATATCTTGGCAAATCCAGATGTTTAATATGTTTAAGAAAAAAAAAATCCTTATTTTAAGATGTAATATTTGATGTTTTTGCTCTTTTTAATGTGTTTTTTTTTTTTTCTCTTTTAAGAGCCGAAAATTACTCTTTGGCTAAGTGATAAAAGTGTTGCAATGTTCTGTTCAATGGATGTGTGGCTTGAGATAAAACGTAATAAATATAAATTAATATTTTGAGAAATTTTTAGATTCATTTTTTTTTATGCCTTCACTTATTTATTGAGTTTTCATATTAATATTCAAAATTACTATTATTTATTATCATTATTTTTCAAATGTTATTGATGAAAAATCAAACTCTAAACTATGATGAGATGGGAAAAATAATTCTGATAATTCGACGAAAATTTATCGATTCTAAGATAGATGCAGTAGCAATCAGAGGAGAAGGGGAGGGGGCGAACCTAACCTAATAGTATTAAACAGGATAGAATCCGTTACCACAAGGCTTTTTTTTTTTTCATTTCAATGCTCAATAGAACATTTCACTTTGTATATTTTATGACAAAAATCTATTTTATACAAAAGATTATAAAAAAATATTTTAGTTAATTTTTATAAATGTTGCTTTATTATTATTAATAAATTAAAATGCATTTGTTTCAACTGTTTCACACAGCTGATTGTATTCAATAATTAAAACTTAGGATTGTATTCAATAATTAAAATTTAGGTATTTAGTAAATTTTTAACTCAAAAACTATTAATATATTAAATAAGAGAAAAAATAAGAAGCATAAAACGGCTAAAAATCTACAACCGCCTATTAATTTCATCGATGTGTATCCAACACTTTTTCATTGAAAGTAATAACTAATTCATAATAATCTTATTAAAATAGTTATATATTAATTTATTTTTTTAAATTATTCTTTAATGTTATTAATGTTTAAATATAATAATAATATTTAATAATTATAATTTAATATTTTATTTATATAATATATTAAATATGAAAATAAAAATAAAAGTGATATAATCATTTAAAAAATTAATTAAATTATATATTATATGTAATTATAATAATATTCTTGTAAATAATTTCACTTTGAAATAGTAACCTTTATATCAGTTATCAACAACTATTAAGTATCAGATGTACAATAAGATAAGGAGGTGGGGTGGTCTGATGGCTAACATGCTTCCTTTCCATGCCAGAAGTGCAGGGTTCAAATGGGTGTGCCCCTCCCTCCCCTCCCCCTCTCCCTCCCCCTCCCCCTCCCCCAAATATCTATGTAAAAAAAAAAAAAGATGTACAATAAGATATATCAAACCAACCTTAAATCATGCTTTGATGAGGTACAAGAAGTCTAATTTCTCAATTTTAAAATTTTCAATTTTATTGGTCATTGACTAGACTCTCTCTCTCTCTCTCTCTCTCTCTCTCTCCATATATATAGACAAGAATTCTTTGAGTGAGCATTTTTCGGTTCTATTGATCGAACCAAACTAAAAAACTCAAACCGCATAAAAATCGAAGATATAAATTAGTAACTGAAAACCAAACCTTTCATATGAAAACCAAATAGCAAACGAACCACATATTTTAGATGGTTCCATTCGGTTCGGTTACAAAACCGAATTTTGCCATCACAAATCTTTCTCTTTTTCTCTCTTTCCTTTCGTTTTCCTTCTTTCTTATCTCTCGGTGCAAATCTCAATTTTCTAGGGAAAAAAAATTTAAATTTCAAGAAAATAAAAACAAAAGAAAAGAAATTGAGAGAGAGGTGAAAATGAGAGATGAGAGGTAGAGGGTTGTTTAGAAAATTAGGGTTTTTAGAACTAGCGTATATATAGGTGATTTTCGGTTCGGTTCGGTTCTTAGACACTCAAAATCGAATAACGACCCAAACCAATTGATTTTTAAACTTTCATCACCGTAGACCGAATCAAACTATTCATGAAAACTGATTTTTGATTTTCGATTCGATTGTGGTTTGAAATTTATTTTATTTTATTTTTTTTTAACATGGAGTTTGAAGTTTATTATGCTGACCTCTAAACTTGACTCAATCATTCCATAACTTCAAACATGGCTCCTATAGAAAATATAAAAAAAATCTAAACAAGATATCTTTTTCTAGTCATTATTATTTTGACTAAATTTACTTTTGAAATGAAAATTTTATTCATTAGTAGCCGTTACTGTATCTTAGATATATAGTTTTTTTTTCCCTTTCAATTTTTAAATTGAAAAAACAAAGTCATAAATTTATATACATTTTTCCAAAAAAATATTGGTAGAAGATGACCTTTCACCTCTAAAAATTGAAATTTTATTTTAATTTTCATACATGACTAAGTTTGTGCTTGACACTCTTGTAATAATTTTTACACTAAAAGCATTTTTTTAACACTTTAACTTTAAAAAAATTATCTTAATGTTGGGTTGGCTTGGCTTGTCTACTATTACCGGTCACTATCTAAGAAAAATTGCAAATTGAAAACAAGGTTCAGAATAAGAACTTGTTACGTGACAATGGCGTATTCCTTGATAATGACAGACCATAGGAAAAAGAAAGGAAATCCCCTCAGTCAGCTCAGCTTTGCTTTTAAAATTTTCAACTATGTCACGCAACTGATTGTATTCGATAATTAAGGTTTAAGTGTTTAATAAATTTTTAACTCTGAGAACTATTAAAATATTAATTTATTTTTAAAATTATTCTTTATTGTTATTAATATTTAAAGATAATAAAAATAATATTTAATAATTATAATTTAATACTTTTTTATATAATATATTAAATATGAAAATAAAAATAAAAGTGATGTAATCACTTAAAAAATTAACTATATTATATATTATATGTAAATTTAATAATATTTTTGTAAATAATTTCACCTTGAAATAGTAACAGTTATATCATCTGTCAACAAGTACAATAAGCTAATATCAAACCAGCCGGTGTTAAAAAAAAAGGGGATAATAGATAAAAAGTTCACATGTTTATACCAAATTTATAAAAAAAATTTCCTTTTTTTTTTAATAAAAATATTCTTATTTTATTTTTTAATTGACATTTTCCTCTTTCTGTCTATTTTTTCTGTTAAAATAACGGTTCAAGGACTAAAATGTAATTTTTTACGGACCCTTTTTACAAAAATAAAGAACATAGGGACTGAAATGGAAATTTGGCCGGACATGGCCAGAAAATGGCTGGATCTTCTTTAAGCCCACCATTTCCGGCGTGAATATGTTTTCCGATCCCTTCACAGATCGGCGACAACTCCACCATCATCAGAAAGCTTATGAGGAGAGGAGTCTATATCTGTCCTTGCTTTCGCCGTCCGACCACCAGAGCTGCCGGAAATTGCTTTCGAAGGTACAGTGAATAGTGTTATCATCTTCTTCCTCTTCAGTCACCGAAAACCACATTTTCAGGTCACGATTCTCATATTATCAGAAAGCACCCCTCAAGAGGAGTCGCCCGGTGTCCTCAAACCTCCGTCGGACCACCGGTGGCGCTGGAAAATGCAAACGAAGGCGGCGATAAATAGTACTTTCAACAGTGGCCAGCTTCTTCTAGCCACGAGTGTGGCCATATCTGCCCAGGTCTCATTGTCGTGCCGCCACTACCAGACTCGCCGAAGGGAGAGCTTCACCATGGCAAGGCTCGTCGTTCAAGCGGTAGGCCGGTGCCGGCGCTTGGGCGGTCGGCAGACCCCTTCTCTTTCCTTCTCTTCCTTTGCCTTCTCTTTTCCTTTCTTTCTTTCTATTTTCCCAATCTTGTCCAGCTAATTTTCATTCAGTCCCTCAGTTCTTCAATTTTGTAAAAGGGTCCCGTAAAAAATAACATTTTGGTCCTTGAACCGTTATTTTAACAGAAAAAATAGACAGAAGGAGGAAAATGTCAATTAAAAAATAAAATGAGGATATTTTTATCTAAAAAAAAAGACGGAAAATTTTTTGTAGATTTAGTATAAACATAGGGACTTTTTATCTATTATCAAAAAAAAAAATCAAACCAACCTTAAATTACGCTTTGATAAGGTACAAAAAATCTAATTTCTCAAATTTAAAATTTTTAATTTTATTGGTTATTGACTAGACTCTCTCTCTCCATACACACACACACACGTATAGAGAGAGAAATTCTATAGGGTGAGCATTTTTTATTCAGTTGACCAAATTAAACGAAAAATCTAAACTGCATAAAAAACCAAAGATATAAATTAGTAATTAAAAACCGAACTATTCAGGTAAAAACCAAACAACAACCAAATTGCATATTTTGGTTTGGTTCAGTTCTATTCAGTTCTGATTATAAAACTGAATTTTGCTATCACCTAAAACTGCCATCACAAATCTTTCTCAATCTGTTTCTTTCCTTTGGTTTTTTCTTCTTTTTTTGTCTCTCGACACAAATCTCAATAAAATTTTTTAGGAAAAAAAATATTAATTTCCAAGAAAAAAATTGGATAATAATTATAATAGCAGAACCTCAACTCCTTTAAAATAAAAAATCACATAATCTCAAACACAATCAATTCAAAAGCTTAAGAAACCAATTCATTTCTTAGGTAGATCTGGTCTACCATATCATCTATGTACCAATTCAATAAGATAATGACATATCAATGAATGGTTAATTAAGATAATGCAAGATTAAGAGAGAGAAAATTTTAAAAAAATAAAACTATTAATATATAACATATTATTAGGAGAGAGAATCTATCCGCTGATGTGTCATTATCTTATTAAATTGGTGCATAGATGGCGTGGTAGACCAAGTCTACCTAAGAATTTCTCCAAAACTTAACTCCATTTTATAACTTCAAACTTGGCTCCTACAGAAAATATAAAAAAATCAAAACAAGATTTTTTCTTTTCTAGTCATTATTATTTTTGACTAAGTTTAGTTTTGAAATGAAAATTTTATTCATTAATAGCCGTCGTTCACTGTAGCTTAGATATATATATTTTTTATCTTCCAATTTTGAAATTGCAAAAAAAAAAAAAGTCATAAATTTATATACATTCTTTTGAAATTTTATTGGTAGAAGATGACACTTCACCCTCCAAAAATTGAAATTTTATTTTTATTTTAATTATCATATATGACTAAATTTGTGTTTGACAACTTTTGTAATAGTTTTTCGCTAAAAGTTATTTTTTTAACGCTTAGTAAAATAATTTTACTCTTTTATCTTTTAATTTTTTTTAAATAGCTAAAAGTTATTTTTGAAAAAAGAAATTAAATAGGACTTAAACAATTAAATTTGTTCAGTATACCCTAAATGCTTCTGTAAGTAACTATTTCTTCAAATTTGTTTCAAGAAAATTGACTCAGATGTTTAAAATGTTTCAAGAAAATTTTCGTAGTTTGGACCTTTTAAGCTAGACCCAACTTTGGGACATTTAAACAAGATCCAATTACTATAAAATTTTTATTAGATTTATTAGGTGTATATATACACCTATATAGGTAACTCTTTTACAAGAACAGTGAAATCAAGCCACAGATTAAATTGAAAATCCTTATTAGCAAAGGAAACAAGCCAATTTCCTTGTACTTATAAGCTCAAAAGACAACAACAAAAACAACTTCTAGTTGTAAGCATCAGGATTTGCCAAGAGATAAGCCTCAACAGCCTTGAAAATTTGCAAAGATTTTTCTTTCCCAGCCTTAATTAGCTCCTCTTTTAGCTCAAAATCTCCAATTGTATAGTAAACACTTTTGTTCTTACAAATGGATCCTCCATCACTACTTGCCTCAAAAATAAGCTCATTATAGATTTTTTCAAGCACATTCATTAATGCATCTCCTTCAATTACATTGTACTTGTATATGAAATTTTCTTTGTCAATTTCTTCAATTCTATGCTTGACATATTTGAATTGGCTACCTGAACAAAAACAAAGAAATTAAGGATTATTTAAGTTTAAAATTACATCAGTTTTATATCAGATTAGTTTCCAGTCTTTTAAACCGTCTAGTAGACATATGTAGTTATTTCTTCTCAAGAAATGAACAAATTAAATCTAGAACTAGTGAAAGTCTATCTAGCATAGTTTCCATTAGAATAACTCTTTCGAAATTACAGTATCATTTTTATTTTATGAAAGTAATTTGAGCATAAATTTTTTCGATATTTGTCAGCTTATACAACACTGATCCTATTAACAAATAAATTATAACTCATGTTCAAATTCCAATTATTCTTTGTAAATAAAAAAAAAATGAGAGTATAAATTTAAGGCATACCTTCACCGAAATTGATTTTTCGAATAGTTCCGACCCCTCCGTCTCCTTCCAAAATTTCGACACTCTTGATCGCCTGAGGTACGAGTTTTTGAATGAGATTGTCATTGTCAAGTACAAAAGCTTTGAACAACCTAGCTGGTGGGACTGGGGAGGCAACTTCCAACTCATAATTGACCACACCCATGATTCTTCAAATTACTACTAATTAACAGAACAAAGCAAGAAAATTAAGGAAGATTGACTGATTAATTAAATACTTAATTAGTGTTTGTGGTGGTGAGGAAATTTCGTTAATAATAAGTGGTATTTATAGATTGATGGTAATGGTTTTATGTTGTTGTTATGGGAATTAACGCCAGCCATTGATGCTAAATACTGTCCTTTTCCTTCAGTAGCAAACAAAATTATGGATATATTTCCTAGTATTACAATGGCAAGTGCCTCAAGCTTTTAGGTTATAAATATATGAGGAA
>CATIWJ010520227.1:0-23344 GCA_949640765.1 Croton laevigatus | reverse complement strand
TGGAATTTTTATCTGTACTAAGGGGGATGAGTTGAGTTGTACATCAAAAGTTTGTAATTATTTTTAATTAATTGAGTATTTTCCATTTATATTAAATTTGCTCAACATTTAATAAAAATCTAATTCTTCGGGCAGTACTTTTTTCTGGATGTACACGGGATTAATCGAGTTTAATATGGACCGTAAATCAAAAATAGGCCTAGACACCTCATCGTAAAATGGAAAAAAAAAATCTAATATTTCTACTGAATTTTGCAAACATGCAATAATTGTGGTGTCTTAATTTTACAAAATTCATGAATTCGTCTATGTATTTTTAAAGTTACATTAATTTATCCTTCTGTGCTTATTTAATCCTTTTATCACTTTTTTCCTTTCAAATCACAAATAAAAAGAAAAATGTTTTCAAAAACATAATATTAGTTCAAAGTATTTTTTATAGAGAAAGTTCAAAGTATAGTTTAAAATTAAATTAAATTCGAAAAATTTAATTATTTAATAACTATAAATAAATTAAATTTAGTTTATATTAACTTAATTCATATAAATTTATTTTTCTTAAATAAATTTAAAAATAAGTTATATTATATCTTAAAAGCTAAACTAAACAATAAAAACCTTTTGAAGGATATTTTGATCATCTGTAAAAAATAGGAAAAAAATAAATAAGAAGACTTTTATATCATGGAAAATTAATATTATACAAATATAAAAAATATAATCTTAAAAATATATAAATAAATTTATTAATTCATTAAAATTATAAAGATTTAATAACAATCATTTTATAACTTAAAAGTCAAACAATTTATCTAATTTAAGTTAATTTGTAAAAAAATAAAAATTTCTCATGTTTTTTTAGTAAGGGTGGATTATATGGATTACACCCTAAGGTATTTAGAAGATAATAAAATGTAAAGTTAAATGACAAGAACATGATGAGATTTTTTTTTTTTTATTATGAGAACTGTTTGTATGATTGAATTTAATTTATAATACAATATATCTAAATAATACAGAATGACAATTTTTCAATATATCTTTATGAAGGGATTTTTGTATAATATATAACATTTAAATAATTTATTAATTTTTAGTCAAATCGAATTTATTTGAATGCTATATATATAGAGAGAGAGAGAGAATAATGCTAAATAAAGTTAAATTCATTGAAATATTGCAATGGGGTACATGTATTTCAATATTAATCCAATCGAATTCCGCGACAAGGTGAAGCTGCAGCCTGCAAGCTCATGTGTGCGCCAGATCTCAGATGAGGCCTATGGCTGGCCCAATACGTCATAGTCCAACCAAATGAAAATGCTCTTGCTTGTTGAAACACTCGGCTCCATCCGCCCCACTTCAATTTTTGTTTTACTTATCATTGGGTGTTCTAAAGCATATAATTACATTTAAAGTTGTTCAATGACTTCAAACTAATCTACCTCACTGCAATTTTCAATTCGAGAAAGAACAATTATTCAAGTGAGCAACTTAACAAATGTCATTTTTTACCTTCTCACCACTCATCTTATAACTAGCCGACTGCTCTTGTTAAACATTACCTCTGCTACAACTCTCTCAAGACTCAAAAGCATTAAATGAAGCTTGCGTACCAAGGCAAATGTTGCTTGTCAGATGAGTGGTAGCCTTTGAGTTTGCCAGGTTGGTGAGCCGAGTCATCCTAGTTGAGTTAACGATTTCTTGGTTCTTGCACATCTTCCACAACTTCTTCTTGAGTTTCATATGAAAAAGCACGCAACCAAGTTCTAAATTTAAACTTCGACTCATCAGTCATTGGTATTGGAGGACTCTACAACTTATGTTTTGAAACACTGGAAAAACATAAACTAATAGAGCCCAAAGTTGCCACACCTACAGCAAAAATACCCACCCACCCCAACTCATATTTATGATCATCTAGTGGACTAGAAAACCCTAAAAGAAATGCCTCTCTAACATCCAACCAGGACACACAACTTTAAGATAAATAGAACCTTGCTTTATAACACCTTTAATCACAATGAACCCTTGAAGAAGGTCGTCACCAATTTTCTTAGCATTGGATTTGTTCATTTATGTTGAGTTCTGTCAGTTTCTACGTTTATCTTTTTTTTTTAAAATTTTGAAATATAACAATGGTAATTCTATCATTATCAAGGAAATTAGAATTGTGTTATAGAACATAATTTTATTCGATGGACCTAAATTGAGGAATAAAACGGTCTGTTTCGAAAAACATAGGAAAAAAGAATATAAATTAAGTAAAAATATATGTATAAAATTATAATTTTTTTAATGTAGTACAACAGACAAAACATCTGAATTGCGCCTTGCCCCAACTATTTTTTAAATAATTACTACCATTACTAACAACTACCATCACTAACAATTTTATTGACAGTAACTACCATTACCATTAGAATTTAAAGTATCTATACATTCCCGCCAAGAAAGCATTCCTAAAACGGATTAAGAAAATTAACGCTTTATTGACGAGCAGCGTGGAAGGGGAGTTAGAGCCCCCCAGACGCGAGTGAAAGAAAATGCTGGTTAGGCTATGGAGAGCTCCTACTGCGCCGTTCTCTTTTGGTACTTTTATCAAACACCTTCCCATCGCAATATCAAACGCGTTCCCTCCTCGCAAATCGCGGGCAATAATCACAACATCAATTCATAAATCTTATTTTGAAACCCTAAATTCCGGCCAAAAAGACCAAATTCACAAATACATTGATGCACTCCTCGACTGGAACCAGGTTTTTTTTTTTTTTCCCGTCTCTTGTACAAACAAAAACGCACCTAATTCTTTACTTGTTTCCTTTATTTATTCTCCATGGTTTTTGGTTATGCTAATGTATACAGAAAATGAATCTTACGGCTGTCACCGGAGCGAATGAGGTCATGGATAGACATATAGAGGATTCACTTGCAATGCTACCTCCTATACGTAATTCGTACGTTTCAAATTGCAATTCTTCGATTGAACATCTGAAACTCGTCGATGTCGGAACTGGAGCTGGACTTCCTGGATTGGTTCTAGCAATTGCTTGTCCAGGTGATTTTAGTTTTCTTTTCATATACTTTTTTTTTCCAAATTCGAGTTTGTTTAATTACTTTGCTTCATATAATTCATTTTCTTATTTGATTGAAGTGTAGATTGGAAAGTGACCCTTATGGAATCCATGAACAAGCGCTGCGTTTTCTTGGAGCATGCTGTTAGCGTTACTGGATTGTCAAATGTTGAAGTTGTAAGGGGAAGAGCAGAGGTATTGATCCCTTGTCAATTTTTATTTCGTATTTAGGTAGTTATGAGTTCCTTATTTCTCCATCCTTGTTTTAGGACAGAGTTTAGGGCAGGATGATTCCTTTAGAGAGCAATTTGATGTAGCAGTGGCCAGAGCAGTAGCAGAAATGAGAGTTTTAGGTAACTATCACAATTTTCCTATATTAAATTCTTACATCTCAGTAGTTAACTGTTAGTTTCTTTTATTTTTCTTCCCCTAAATGTTAGCGGAGTATTGCCTTCCTCTAGTTCGGGTTGGTGGGTTGTTTATCGCTGCAAAGGGTCATGACCCAAAGGTATGTTTAAGCTTTCTGAACTTGGCACTCCAACCCATTTGCTATATTTAGTGATAAGTAATTTTTCCAGAATGTTGTTTGAACTTCCAAACAGGCAATTGCTATACAAAGTAAATGCTGGGCCTGGGTATATGTCCCTTTAAATAATTACTGAGACTTCTGATATGGAGTTAGTTGTAAATTACAGTAAAAGTTGTTTATTCCACTCAAATAATAATTATTTAACTTTCCTAGATCTTTAATGAACATGAGCTATCAATAACTATGATAAAATTTGGACAGGAAGAAGTTCAAACTGCGCAAAGAGCAATCAAACTAATGGGTGCATCCCTATTGCAACTCTGCCCAGGTATGGATTGATCATCTGATTTGAAATGTTAATAACTTCATGGGTTTGATATAGAGCTCCTATGAGTTGTCTCATTTAGTTAATGCATTTTCACTTTTTTTATCAAGCAATGTATTTGATGAATATGTTATCTTTGTTGCTGGTCTTAAACTGGTGAATGCTGCTGTTCTTTAATCAGTTTAAACTTGACTGTAATACCTAATTGAACAGCTCTTTGTTAAAATTGCCAAATCATGAATTATATATAAGTTTAATAATGAATCAAGGCCATTCTTCCGTTTTGTCCTCTTCAAAATACCACTAACATGAAGGGAAAGTTGAGCAGACAATATAATAGGAATCAGACATTGGCTTATTTCACACAATATAGAAATCCACATTTACTAAGTAGATTTTGTTGATCTAAGGTTTGTCTTTGATGTAATGTCAATTTTGGCTTAACTATTTCAATAAAATTTAGGCTTTTTCATTGAAGTGATATTAGTACATATTCCATTTATGCAGTGGACTCGCACAGCCCATATGGACAACGAACTGCCATCATATGTACAAAAAATCAACACACCCCAAGAAGGTATCCACGTGATCCAGGTACTCCAGCAAAATTGCCATTGTGACACTGAATTTTTTCATCCTTAACTGCACATTTTCTTTGAATTCCTATAAAATGTACAAATAATAATTTTTATTTTCTGATTCTTCTATACTCTAGTTTTGACTTTTGACTTTATTTATTACTTTTTCGCTCCGATATCCTGTGAACTTGGAAATAAGTTAATTGCAAAATAGTTGCATGTTCATTTGATTGCTTTTGTAAGGAGATGCTAACTTGGTCATTTTTCATTTTTTGATCTAATGGATAATGGAACAAGCGGTTTTTGACCTCATGGATGATTTTCTAAATTGTATTCAAAAGTTATGCCAGCATCAGCTTGCAAAGTATTTTATTATATGAAGAAGGCTTTTCTATGCTGAGGTAATGGAATAGACAATAGATGGATAGGTATTGTAGGAGTTGAATGATAATTCTACTGTCTTTTAAAGGTCTATACTTAATACTTTATTATGATATCTAATATTATAATTTGATATTCCTTTTTCTTTTGTGTGATTGAAAAGAGTGGATTTTTATTGCATTGGATGTAAGAGTAGGTTGAAATAATGTAGGAATGAGAAAAACGACCTTTACCTAACTTCCTCTCCAATTGTATTTCGTTTAGTAGGTCAAATTGCAGAATTTTCAAATAAATCCGAATCTTTTTAAAGGTAAATCTACATCCTGTAAAAATCAATTTGCCACGTTGATACTTTGGAATATCAAATTAGTGAGTGATGACATAATCTCTTATTTTTATAGCTTTGCTTACTATGTCTGGAGCTTATCTCAATTTTTTTTTCACCATTATCACTTATCTGATTGTTTGTTTGGTTGAAAGGTAGCATATCATTGCTCTCGTTCCGCAGCATACATGTTTGTCCTGTTTGTTTAACTGCCATATAAATTGTTTAACTTGTCTTTATTTTCTTTATTTGATTTTTGTGCCTTGTTTACATTTTCCTTACTACACTGCTATTAGAGTTACCGTATTTGCTCCTACCCCCATGGAACTGCGAATTCGTGCGGTCATACCAATTCATGGTACACTATCGTACCATTCCCCAAAATAAGGAATCCGTAACCTATAGGTCTTAAATAAGTTCTAGAGTTGGAGTTGGACAGCAGGATGGGATAGGAAGTATTAGAGATGTATAACTTATATTGAATTTATAGTACAATAGTTGGGTCTAATTATTGATGATTGTAAATCTCTCTTGTTAGATGTAAGGGAGGTTAATCTTTGTTTTAGATGCACTGCAAATAATGCTACCTACCCATAAGTTAGCTAGGGCGTGGGCTATATCGACATGTTTGGTGGTGTTTAGAGTTCAGCCACCAAGTTGTATTTTGAATATGATTAATCTTGAGAAATAATAAAGTCTCACAAATATTTTAAAAAAAAAAAAATTAGAATTGGATTTGCAGTTTAGATAATGGTGAAAATATAAAATATATATGTATATATATATATATATATATATATATATATATATATATATGCACCGAATCCACGACCCAACTGTACCATGAATTAGGCAACCTCAGTTGAATATATAGCGTGCTATTTACCCATTATATTTTTTCCATGTGATTTTTAACAATCATTTGACAAATATATTAGGGTTTTAAAATTTTTTTCACCATATAATTGAGCAAGGAAAAAAATATTAAAATACAGAATCATCATTTAAAACTTATGTGTGTATTTATATGATATCTAAAAGAAAATATTTTATTTATTGATTTCCTTTTGTTCCATTTTGGAAGTAACAAAAGTAAGGAACAATTTATCAATTTTTTAAAGTATATTTCCCTTATCTTTTTTTCTCCTTGTTATTTTAATAACAACCTTTTGCCATAAATCCCATTGCATTGTAGAAATCTTTCTATAGCATTTGGAGAAAATAGTTAATATTTATTACTTTATTCTTACATTTTTTCAAAAAATTAAAAGTTGGATTAGATATTATGGGTGCTTCCAACTCGAATGTATTAGTAGTTTTAGGTTTTAAGCGAGTGAGAATTAATGTCTTGATTAAATTGCTAGTGCTTTTTATGTCCTTATTGTCCCACAATTCTTTCCTGTATATTAATGTACATATATACTAAATTAGAAACAAATAATAGAAAATGTTCACTGAAGATTTGAAAGAGCCAAGCTAGCATATGCTTCAAAAGAAGACAAGGGCGAGTACTTTAGGCTCCCCTTTTTCTCTTGAAGAAGCTTTCATGGCACTATCTTTTAACACCAACTACTATTAACAACTTGCAAGAATTTTATGCAAAAGATTAAAGAAAATGACAATTTAGAAAACCGTGAAGTGGTCCAATTTTTTAGCAAATCATACTTTTTGATTAGTCACCTATATTTTTTTTTATAAAAAGAAAATTCTAGCAGTTAATTTATTTGTATAAAATAAAAGCTTTAACCATTTTATAGCAGGTAGTGCTTGTTTTTATATTGTATGAATTGAAGGTTTAAGTGGATGATAACACTTCTTTCCCAATTGACCTAAAATAAGGGAGAATAAATAATATAATTTAAAAAACACAGCTTTTAATAATTTATAATTATCATATTTGACTAATTTTGTTTTCTCTTCATAACTTGTTTGTTACAACTTCCATAAGTCTTTGCCTGTATTAATTTTGTTACTAGGTATTTTTTATTCTTAGTTGATAAACTAGAAAGTTATTTGATCAATATCTGAAAATTCATACATATATATGCACACACAAAACAAGAAAAAAACTGTAAGATAAATCATCTTATGGATCATCAGTGATCAGGCAACTGGAATTAAAACAAGGGCAACTAAAACGACCTTAGGAAGTGGGGACGAAAAAAAAAAAAGGGAAAAGCAAAAACATGAAGAGATGTATACAATCTTCTCAAATCATAATTTTCTGAACAAAAATGACCCAGTTGAGGGAGAAGTTTCTCCTACAGAAGTATAGGGACATTAAGCCGCCAAACCTTGATATCACAGTCCAAACTCCCACTGTAGATTATGTAAGATGTGCCAGATAGGTTTTGGAGGTCAATTTTTGCTGTCAAGCACTTTACAGGACCTTTATGCCCTTCCAAGACTGCTAAACAAGTGTAAGTCTTATTGTGATCACCTCTCCAAACTCTTATAGTTTTATCCGCAGAACCACTACACACCAAATCAGACACCACTACTAAACATAATATGGATTGTGTATGCCCTCTAAGAGCGCCTATCGCCACCATTCCACCACCGCCATCATCATCACCACCATCATCATCATCAACCTTCTCCCACACCACTATTGATCTGTCACAAGCACCAGAATACAAAATTGACCCATCAGTGCTTAGTGCTAGTGCATTAATTCCTGAATTGTGTTTCTCTAATGTGGTCACTAAATGATGTTTCTTGTCACCTGTGTTTTTCCTCCAAATCTTGATTTTCCGGTCTGCTGATCCAGTGTAAACATCCCCATCATATGAAATTGCTACTGCATTTATAGCGTCGTCATGTGCACCTGTTATTGACTCTAAACATTTGAAATCACTTGTTTTCCATATCTTGAGTGTTCTATCCCAAGAGACAGAATAAAGAAGTGATTCATCTGTTGATAAAGCAAGTGCAGACACTGTGTCTACATGGTGAACCCATGTGCATGTTTTATGCCTTCTAATTTGGACTTGGTTCTTTGGTGACAGAATCTTGGAGGCTCTGTCACCCAGTGTAGGCAGTGTAGCTAAACGGGTATATTTTTGTTGATCAGGTTCTTGATTACTAATTTTCCATACTCTAATTTTGTGATCTTGATGCGCACTAAAGAGTTTATCAGATACAAGTACCAAAGACTTCACTGCTCCTTTCCCCACAGTTATGCATAGGTTCTGGTCATGATCTTGAAACTCAGAGTCTGGATAGTTACTCTTCCAAGATCTAATTTCTTTGTCCGAAGAGCCACTGAAAAGAAACTTCCCAGCTAAGGTGAGAGAAGATATGTAGGTGGTGTGACCTTTCAGAGTGTTGAGGCATTGGTGGTGAGCGGTTGAGAGGAAATCGTCTTGGTGGTGGTGGTAACGCGAGGTTAGGGAAGGAAGAGATGGCAGGCTTGGCAGAGAAGAAACAGATGGAAGGTTTGATTCATGGTAACCAAAGTGGTATTCCATGATTCTATCATTTGTGAGAAATGGAGAGTGAAAAGAGAATGAGAAGAAGATGTTGGAGATGAGTTTGATTTTATAGAGATTCGTTAATTGAGATTAAGGTGATTAACACTCTTATTAATGAACAAAAGAGACAATTGGATTAAGGAAATCTTAATGTTTAGCCAAAAAGTGGAGCAAGAACGGCCCGCTTAGAGTTTCTAATATCAGGGCGGGTGTATGAATTGGTTATCACAATCAGAAAGCATTTTTTTTTTAAAAAAAAATCTATTATGAGCACCTCTCTCTCTCTCTCTCTCTCTCTCTCTTGTAGGGAACAGAGAAAATCTGGTTTTTGTATGGGAAATGATTCATTCATCCATCAAAAACATATATTGAGGTAATAAAGTTCATCCTTGAATTTCTGGTTTATGATCTAAGCAGGTTTGACCCACCACTATTAATTTAATAATTTGTGGATGGTTAACCAAAGTGTACAAATGGTTAGTTCTATACAAATCATCATCTAATTTGGGTTCATTGTGCAGCTAATATTTCCATTTGAGCTTTCAATCCTTTGATTTATAATATTCTAAAAGCATGACCATTGATTGTTGTCTCTATATCTCACTCGAAAATTATAAGAATTCAAGTTTTTAGCCAAGTGGTGTTCATTTTCAGCTGTTGATAGTTAATTTAGCAACTACTAGCTTCATGTTCTGAGACTTACGATAAGACGCAGATAAATCAACACCTGTCCCTTTTTTACCAAGTCATTTTCGATTATTAAAACTTAACCCCTGAACTTAAATTATATATTGTTTTGCCTGCACGTAGAGCAAAACTGAGTTTAAAAATGGTTGGATTGAAATCAACTGATAGAGACTCATTTTTATTTTATGTACAACAGAGGATATTACAAAAGTACAATACTAACTCTCAGGAACAAATATTGTTGGAATCTAGGTACATACCTGTCATAAAATTTGTGGTTGGTTGGTAAATGTTGAAATGAAAATATACAAATGGATAGTTTGTCTGGTGAGTCTATTTTCCTCTATAGACTGTTACCTATAGTGGAAGACAATTCCATGCTGCTTTTCTATGAGTATGTCTTGCACTATAGTTGATTACCATCCATGTTTGCGGCCTAATTTGATAGGTTATCTAGTTTTTAAGGGTTTATGGTGGGTACTTATACTTGAGCCACACTTAAAAAATTATTATGACAAGTACATTACCTGAACTTTTAGGTACTTCCTGGCTATAATACCAAACTTGCTTAAACAACTACCATTGTTGGCCCCATCACAAGAACAAAATAAATTAAGGCAGAAGAACCCTAATATTAATCTAGGTTTTGAATTTCTTTTTCAAATTATCTGCAGTATTTAATTATATGCTATATTAGTTTATATGCAACACTTGTTTGCATGTATTCCTTTACTAATGATCTATATTTGTATATTATAGCCTTTGAATTACAAATATAAAGACCCCTCATTAGAAACTTGCAGAGCATTCTAAATTGCATAGGAAAGGTTGATTGAATTATAGTGTTCTGAATCAGAACATGTGGTTTGAGTTCTTCTTTCCTACAACTGCTAGATAGTCCTTTTCCCCACACTACCTGTGTCTCACCAATTTTGTGAATGTCTTTATTCTTTGCTGCTTTGTCTTTTCAGTTACTTTCTTATCAATTTTTTATCAACTCCTGAATTTGCATCCAATCGCCAAGTGGAGTATGTAGGTTCTTATTTCCTATATATTTACCGCATAATTACTGTTGATTGATTGAAACCTTGAACCCATCACCAGTGAATTTTGCTTGTACTAGTACCCACTTTCTGTCCTTTTATGGCTGATAATGACTTCTCTTTTGACCTCAATGTCCTATTTTATTAGGTAGATAGGTTTATAATTTAAACTAAGATGATTTGATTGGAGAAAGCAATGTTAATTCTTGATGGATGAATGTTTTTTGAGGGCTTAATGTCCAATTTGGTCCCTCAATTTTAACATTCAAAATGGTTTAAAACAACCTTTTTATAAAAATAAAAAAAATTAAACATTGAACTTGATCAATCGGTCTAGCTTAATCCTTTGTTGCTATTTCAGTTGTATCTGGATATAAAAAGTATAAAGAACAAAAAATAGTGAAAAAGGACTACTAAATTGAGCCGATTACCAAGGTTAAGGTTTAATTTGGAAAAAAAAAATTGTTATTTTGGGTCATTTTGAACCAAGATTAGGAACTGAATTAGACCTTAATCCTTTTACATGAGGACTCTCTCTGGTTTTAGTTTCATTTTTTCAATTTATTTATGAACTTTGTCTATTTTTATTAATAGTTTTATGCTAAGCTAACCTGAGGTAGGTAGGAACGGTATAAAATTTATATAAATTCCAAATTTAATACTATCAAATTTCAGAATTTTCTTGTAATGAGTGTCGTGATATAAACAAAACTGGAGTTGAAAATTATGGATCAAATCAAACATCAATCGGATGAATATATGACGAGATATTGTGATTTCATTTCAATAATGCACTTAGGTAAAAAGATATAGTACTAATTATTTGTTAGGCAAAAAGGGTGCGACAAGACAAATCTTCTAGCTAAGTAGGTATTAAGTTAAAGTATGTTTATATGCTCCTTACAGTGGGTGTAATCCATATCCCACCCTAATCTTTCATGCACTTGATACTATACAGGGAAAAAGGAAAAAAAGTTATGGAATGACATCATAAAATTTTTATCCATCTTTTTTTTTTTTTAACAGAGATATACTCACACACTCAGTTAGTTTGTTAGCAGGAAGAGGGGGCTTTTGTAGCTTTTTGACACCTAAGGAGCTTGAACCCACCACCTCAAGGTGTTTTACCGTTGTCTCTTCCATTTTGCCCAACCCCATCCCCAAATTTTTATCGATCTTGATCATGGGATTAAGGGTTTAATTAATGATATTTTTTTTTATTAGAGAATGTATGTCTGAGCTGTCATCTACTTTTCAGGGTTTAATTAATGATCTTGATCATGTGATGAAATGTTGCTACTTGTATCTGAAAAATTATTGTTATCACCTTGATGAATGATCCACCAAACCGTATGAAAATTCTACATTAGATGGGTGTCCATTGTTGTCTTTGGTGAAAGAATCCATTTTTTTTTTTACATAAATACTTGATCTCTAGCCTATACTAGGAGAGAATTGGAGAAATGGATTGAGATAAGCGTCGAACACAGGATTTCAATCTTATGAAAGAAGTGCTTTACTATTAGATTACTCTTTTGGGATTGAAAGAATCCACTTTTTCCCACAAAAAAATGAGAAGAGCATAAATGAAAAACAACATGCCTAACAAACAATACTCAATTAGGATAAATCAATTAATGTTACTTCATTTTTTTGCTATTTGCTCCCATTAAACTCTTCCTCTTCTTTTTGTTATAATTATCTTATAGAGTAAGCATAACTAAATGATGAAAGCACATGCATCCTTCATTCTTTAAAAAAAGAAACAAGAAAAAAGTCCATTGCATATTGAGGGAAAAAAATGGTTGAGTTGTGAAGTTTGAAGCCATACCCGTACTATCAAAAATCATTTCGTCAAACAAAAGAGATTAATGATAATTTCTTATATTAAAATTCGTATTTCTTTTCTAGATCACATATTAATAATTAAGTAGATTATTATTATTATTATTATTATTATTATTATTATTATCATCATCATCAAGTCAAACGAAATAATTGTTATTAAATTTGTTTAATAAATAAACACACAAATAAGAGTAATGCTTAAATTCTAATGATGGTTACTATCCAAAAAAATTCTAATGATGGTTATATTTAGCTTCTTGATATGAACCAATTAATTGGCTTTTGAAGATAATGAAAGGGGCAAAATTCGATGACAAAATGAAATAACTCTTTGATTAGATGAAAGCAATTTAATAGTTGAAATATAGGCGAGTAGTAGGCTACGTATGCTTTATCCATTAATAGAATAGAAGCAATTGATACAAAAATGCAACACCCTATTTATCTAATATCAACATGATATATAAATTTTATCTTATCTAGTGATCATAATGGACCCATATGACATTACTCTCTTTGATGATGATTTCATGTATAGATGTTTGTTGTTGCCAAGAATTCTTTTAAAATAGTGGCCTTTCTCATTGCAGTGATTTGTCTTTGTTAAAACTTTAGATTTTACTGTATATGGGATATGTGACATATTTCTTCTACCAAATCTTAAAAAATCTTTCTACTCTTAGAATTACTTATTTATTTTCAACTTTGATTTCATTATATATTTAAAAAAAAAAAAATAGACGAATTACACCCTAAATTAGAATTTTAGATCTTATCTATCTATATATTACTAAAGTACAAAAATTAAGAGAGATTTATGATATGTAGATTGAAAAATGATCAATTGTTTATTTGGTACGTCATTTAATTAAAAAAAGTAATCCATATACATATATAAAAATAAAAGAATGCTAGTTTATGTGTCATAATTTGAGTATAAAAGTCATCCTTTTTTTTTTACATAGATATTCTACTTTAGAGGGGAATTGGAGAAACGATTCTGATAAGCTTTGAACTTGGGACCTCAGTCCTAGGAAAGAGATGTCTTACCACTAGATTATTCTCTTGGGCTTATGATGGTATAATATCTAAAAAATTGAAGAACTTGAGAGTATATTTTTAAAAAAAAAAAAACCTAAGAGTATATTTACTAAAATCCATATTTACCACTTTTCATTTTATAAAAATGTCACAAGCAATTTACTCTTTTGTGAAATTATTCAAAGTCTGTAAATAATTATGAAACCAGTGGTGTTAACAACCAACATAATTTTTTAGAACAAAATTACAGCTCCATTTTTTTGGGCAGAACTCTATTATTCACTGCCTGAACAACTGGCCCCATCTACTCCGGCCAAACGGCCAGAATAAAAATTGGATCTTAAACTGTCGAAATTTCTGAACGAAGATTCGAGCCAACACATAATGGCTACGTCGGAAATTATTGTACCCTTAGATTCCTCTTCTCAAACATAACATTTTGATATAATCATCCACCCCGATCGTCGCCTTTTTGGTCGCCAGGAAATATGAAATCCGAACCACTTTTTGACTGTTCCGGTAAAATAGTTGTATTTAATTGGGTGAAATTAATTATATATTTGGAATAGGATGGTCCTAGCAATGTAAATTTTTTTTTTTAAGCAATTGACAAAGTTTTACTTTTCTGGTCATTGAAATTTACTTTTTAGCGATTGAAAAATAGAAATAAACAATTAAAACAAAATAAGCAAATAAGTTAAACACTAAAAAATAAAAAATTAAATATAAACAAAAACAAACATTTAAAATATAACTAAAAACAAAAAATAAACAAATAAAATATAAACAATCATAAACATATTAAAGACACTTAAAAACAATTGTATACAAATAACAAACTACAAATAAACAATATATCCAAAATGGCCTATTGTGTAATTTTTTATTATATCTTATATTAATATACATACAAATAATTTTTTTTAAAAAAAAAAAAACCTTTGTTAGCTAAATTATTTTTGTGACAATGACAAATACGGTCCTCAGAAAATTTGTTTTTATATGTAGTGTTTGTAGAGCTTTGATTGAAAATTGAGATTCTTCTCTCCAATAATAAATCTCAATTTTAATTTTTTTTGCGAAATTTCAATTTCATTTAGTGATGGCAAAATTGAGATTGACTTAAAATATAATTGCATACAAAATTATAAAATTTAAAAAGGTTACGTATAACAGGTTACTTTTTTAAATCTCAATTTATTTATTAAGCACCATCTTAATTTTTTTATGTATATAATGGATTCTTTTACCAGTAATATAGATATTATATATAATGGATTGAAATACTGTATTCAATTTCAATTACTTAATTACTTTGTGGCGCCACAAATTGAGAGTAAGTTTCATGAGAATTGAGCATCTTGCTCTAACCCTCAATTATCAAATCCCTCTTCAAAACAAAGGCCGACTTGGCTACTTTAATTTCTCGAACGGCCAGAGTGTCTAATTCTGTCATGCAAAATTCGGCTTACTAAACGACGTCGGTTTACAAGTTCAAATATGAAAGTCAAAACTGATCAAACATGACCCACTCCCTTCGTCCTCGTCCTTCTTCTCCTCCTCGCCGATCAGCCACCAAATTTTGTCTTATGCATTCAACAGAATCTCCTGGCCTAATCACCACTACTCTCCAAAATGTCACCGTTCTCCTTCTTTATCACTATAAGCCTCATTACCATCTCTTATTCTCACCTCACTCTCATTCCCCATGGCTTCTTCTTTCCTTGCCGCCATTTCTATCTTCCTTGTCTTCTCTATTTTTAACTTTGCTCGGTCATCGACGATCGGTGTCGATTACATTTCGCACCTTCTGAAAATACAGGAACGTGAGAGAGCTCCTCCCTCTGTCCAGTTAGCCGCAGTTCGAGGTGTTCTTCAACGATTGCTACCTTCTCATTCTTCGGGATTTGAGTTTCGAATAATCTCCAAGGTGTTTTGATTTTACCTGCTAATCTGAGTTTTTTTTTTAATTGAATTGGCTTCGAATTCTTGTCCAAAGCTTTTTTTTTCCCCCTTATTTCAGAAACAGTGCGGTGGAGAGTCTTGCTTTATTATAAAAAATAATCCCCTTTTTACAAAACTCGGAGCTCCAGAAATTTCGTAAGTGAAAATTTCTTTGTTTTATGCTTATTTCACTAAATTCTGTATTTTGTAAGTAATACTTTTGGCTGTAGAATTTCTGGAGTCACCGGAGTGGAAGTGTTAGCTGGTTTGCATTGGTATTTGAAGTATTGGTGCGGTTCCCACATTTCTTGGGACAAAACTGGTGGTGCGCAACTAAATTCAATACCTAAATTAGGTTCTCTTCCCCGTGTTCAAGATTCTGGTGTTCTGGTACAGAGACCCGTTCCTTGGAATTATTACCAGAATGCTGTTACTTCTAGTTGTAAGTTTTTGCCTTACTAGTGCTCTTTCTTTTGTATTTTGATCTTTTGAGTTAAAACTTAATCATGAAGAATGTTATATCATTTTAATATCTATATACATTCGTGCACCCTTGGAAGATACTTTTGCTTGGTGGGACTGGAAAAGATGGGAAAAGGAAATCGATTGGATGGCTCTCCAAGGTATCAACCTCCCATTAGCATTTACTGGGCAAGAGGCTATTTGGCAAAAGGTTTTCGAGGTAATCACCCTTGTCTGGACCTCTGTATTGTCAGCTTTAGCTATTAAGTGGTGGACGTTTCACATGAAACTCTTTATTTGACTTTGTTACAGAATGTTTATCATATTAGTCATAGGCCTTAAGAAAGCAAAGGGGTAGACTTAGGATGGTATGAGGGGATGACAATGTGGAGGTTTCAGGCTCACTGTGTGGCATTTGCTTGTATTTTGATTCGATCTACACTGGATTAGGAATAATATTATCACTCTTATGTATTCATGAATGGTTTACCCGGAAGCATAATAGTGAAGTTAAACTCTCTGTCATTTATTTATTATCAATTGGGATTTACCATTGCAGAAGTAACATACGGAATGGAAGAGTACACTTGCGCATTTATATATCGAATCAGATCTCTAATTTGTTATTTTAAAAAAGGCTATCATCATTAAACTTTTCAAATGTTATTGCAAAGAACATAGCTGAATGCCAATGTTGAGGTGCACTAAAATACCCTTGACATACCTAGTTTGGGAAAAAGTAAATATTCACAAAGTTATTTCCGCATGGTTCTATCTTCCAAATGCTTTTGTTCAATGATGTAAAATTTAGTGGTCGTGATATTTTCCTAGATGACTGATTGAGTTAAGTTTATAATATTTTGGTCTATAAGCATATGACGACGACATTGTTTTCTTGTATCATCCTCTTTGTTTTTTGCACTGAACGGTAGCTGAGAGTTACTTTTGTGGACCGTGACACATGATGGCAGTGCTTATGAGTCACAGGTTTTCATATTCTTGTTTTTCTTCTAATGACCTACCATCACTTTATCAGAAATTTAATGTAAGCAAGGTAGATCTGGATGATTTTTTTGGAGGCCCTGCTTTTCTTGCATGGTCAAGAATGGGAAATTTGCACGGGTAACCTTCTAGGCCTTCCTTATTGTTCTGAAGAATCTCATTAAGGTTAGGAGATTGTATAGAGTAGGAAAATGATCTTTCAGTTATGTGGCCCAAGGCCTCATGAACTTCCTGTACTTACGTAGCTCATCTTAGTTATTTAAATATCACATTATATTACATGCTTTGATACAAAATTCTTTGTATCAGCATTCTTGTGGTAGATGGAAGCATTTATTGTGATGCTTTTATCGATGATACAGGTGGGGTGGCCCACTGCCACAAAGTTGGTTAGATCAACAACTAATTCTGCAGAAGAAAATTCTTACACGAATGTATGAGCTTGGAATGAATCCAGGTATCAATTGTCATTTAGCGTTTATTCTCATGTCTTAGGGATTTTCTTTTGGTCAAACTTCAAATCATCCTTTGTGGTTATGATGTTTCATGCTATTTTTAGGCTCTTTTCTTAAGTTTGTTTATATATAAAAATATTTTTGTATTTTTTTTTGTCTGTGGTTTATTCAGCATAAGATATTAGAATAGCTCTTTTAGAGGATTTCTTATTTCTGCATTGAAGACTGCCACTCATTTATATAGGAAAAGTTATGCAGAGAATCTGATTTATCTAGTATTGATTGCTTGCTTGCTCGCTCTTTTAACTTTCATAGAATGATTCTTGTGTTTTTGTGAATGTGCTTTCAGTCCTTCCTGCCTTCTCTGGAAATGTCCCTGCAGCGTTGATCAACATATTCCCATCAGCTAAGATAACACAGCTGGGAAATTGGTATGTATTACTATGTCTAATTCAACTGATAGACACAGCTTTCTTACTTGTGATCAACTGGACATGATATACCTGCATGCTTTGTTGATATCCATGTAATAAAAGTTAATTGCAAGTTCTTTGAGTGTTAATCCAGCAAATTACAATCTTTTTTATTTATTTTTCTATGAGCTTATTTTTCATGTTTGTATTCATTAATCTTTTTTTTTTTTTGTATATATCCATGATAAAGTTGTCAAACGACTCAAACCTGGTTTCAAATAGTTTATGTCCAAGCATTGATGTATTTACTGAATCATGAATTTTAGACTGGATGGCATTGGCAGGGGAGAATTTACGTACCAGACCACGATCATTTAGTATGTAGGAGTTCTTCAGTTAAAAATGACTTGATGCTTAAATGACCAAGAGTTAATGAACTTGTATGATCAGGTTCACAGTTAAGGGGGATCACAGGTGGTGTTGCACCTATCTTCTTGATGCAACAGATCCATTGTTCATTGAGATTGGAAAAGCATTCATTGAGCAGCAACAAAAAGGTATGCTTCTCTTGATTCCAATGTTAGTTAAATTATGCTTCCGCACCCTGATAAAATTTACCTGCATTTTGAAGTTCTGTGATTTTTTTAATGTTGAATAATTTTTTTATTGCCAGAATATGGAAGGACTGGCCACATATATAATTGGTATGATTTTTTTTTTTTTGGTTTTCTTACTACAATGGGTTTGCAATACACAACTTTTGCCTTTAAACTAATCATTTTGGTTTTTAAGCATGATATAATTTTTAATGCATAGTGTTACTCAAGCCATCTTTTATTTTTCTTTTTCAATTTCATTGTTTAGTGATTTTTTATTCCCTTAGATTTGATTTTTTCCTGATGACTTACTGACCCTTTTTCAGTGACACTTTTGATGAGAATACTCCACCTGTTGATGACCCAGAGTACATATCTACACTAGGTGCAGCAATCTTTAAGGGAATGCAAAGTGGTGATAGCAATGCTGTCTGGTTGATGCAGGTAATAATCTAAATTTAATTTCCTGACTATATGAACTTTATTAGTATCTCATATTATATTTTGTTGACCTTTGCTATGCAGGGGTGGCTGTTCTCATATGATCCTTTCTGGAGACCTCCACAAATGAAGGTCATATTTCGGATTTAATTATTTTGCAATACATTGTGCTCTATTACTTCTGTGATCCAGACATTAGTTCAATGTTATTGTTGTTACTTTATTTTATTTTTAAACATAACCTTTTCACCCTCATGCTCCTTGCATTTTAGTATCACCTACAAACTAAATGATAAAAATTCAGCTGACACAAAGTTTTGCATCTGATAAAAAACATAAGATTTTAGAATGCTCTTTACCTTTGTAATCTAACAATTGGTAACCACATAACACAAAGCGTAGAAAGCAGATGTTCATTGAAAGCTGATCTTGTTCTAATGTATTATTCAATAAATAAATATTATGTAATCATACGGAATACATAGCATAAAATGTAACCTTACGTAGATGTTGGGCTGCTTCTTGAAGAGACTTGGAGAAAGTTTTCTCATTGCATTGTTAATTATTATATTACCATTTATTTTTCAAAAGAAATCCAAGCTTATGCTCTTCCCTTTTTCAATTTACAACTGTTTTGCCCAACAAACTGATTTGAGGTTGTTGGCAGCTAATGAAATGATCATTTTTCGTTGACATGTAAGACATGGAACACAAGCATGCCATGCAATTATTATGAATTTTTCTTTTCCCGTCATCTGTAGTTGACAAAATCTTCCATTTTGTGTTCTATCCCTATCCTATACAGAATTTCATCATTTTTTTTCCCCTTTTAGCTGATGTATATGTTTAGACAGAGTATATATCTCCATGATGCAATCTTGGGATTCACTATTCAAGTGATTTCTGCAATCATTTGCTCATCGACTAACAATAAACTATGCCCTTTTATAGGCACTTTTACATTCTGTTCCTGTGGGAAGGCTGGTGGTCCTCGATCTGTTTGCTGAAGTAAAACCCATATGGATTACCTCAGAGCAGTTTTATGGCATCCCTTACATATGGTAGAGTTTTGTTTTAATTTACTTTCTAAAGTGTTATTCATCTTTTATCAAAAAAGTGTTATTCATCTATTGTTGCACATTTTATTTTTTATTTGGAATTTAGCTATTGTTGACAAGGATATGAGTTTGTATCACAGTCTCTCTAATTAGTAACTGTATATTCATGAACTAGATGCTCATGAAATCAGAAATTTCTCAGTTTACTTACCACATAAAATGTATGATACGCATATACACATACAAGGAAGAAAACTATTTGGAGCAAGCTATTTATGAACAAAGATATTATTTAGCCATTCTCTTGCAGCCCACATACAAGAGAAGAAAACTATCAGGAGTCCGGAGTCAGGACTATCAAGAAGTAACAGTGATTTTTGCATTCATTACTTGCATGCATATAATATTTATGCATGCTTTGAAGGAGGGCTGGTATCATAAAAATTGGAAATGTATTGTCTTTCCTGCTTTACCTTTTTGACATTCATCTCCCTTTTTTACATGTTCTTCCTGGCTGGTTCTTTGCTTTACAGGTGTATGCTGCACAACTTTGCAGGAAATGTAGAGATGTATGGGATATTAGATTCAATAGCTTCTGGACCAGTTGAAGCTCGTACAAGTGAAAACTCAACAATGGTAAGCTTCATCACTAGCTTGATCCATTTCAAATCCAAGCAAGTCTGATGTGGTAATGAGACAATGCGAATGTGACTGCAAAGTTGATGCAAGATTTAAAAAAGTAATTTTGACTCAAATGTATAACTGGAAATTAAAATTCACACGGAAATGCAGAATGTGACAAACCTAATTGATAAAACAGTGTACTGAAATTTGAGATTTGCTTGGAAGCTCATATAACAATGAATGTTAAAGTTCTACTTTTTATGAGCATGTTATTGTCATATCGAAAGTGACGTCATGGATAAGGTCGAATATGAATACTGTAATCAACAGGCAATACTAAGAATAGCTCACTTTCTCTTTATCTGCTCATGAATATTTGATCACTTAATTTTGACAAGCCATGGTCACTTACTATTTTCCCATTTTATTGAATTATTTTTCTCACTCTATTTAAAAAACTTACTTGTAGGTTGGTGTTGGAATGTCAATGGAAGGTATAGAACAGAACCCCGTTGTTTATGATCTCATGTCTGAAATGGCATTTCAACATAACAAAGTTGATGTCAAGGTAATGTTAAGCTTTTCCATGCTGCTTAAAACTCTTAATGTGCTATCAGATCCTTTCTTTCTTTTCTTTTTGTTATTTAAAAAATGAAAAGCAGACAAATTGGATCCATTTATGTGGAGGATCATTTTTTGGTACCATCTCTAACTTTTCCCTTTCACAGGCATGGATTGATCTCTATTCAGTAAGGCGTTACGGTCGATCAGTTATGCCAATACAAGATGCCTGGAATATTTTATATCACACAGTTTATAATTGCACTGATGGTGCATATGTAAGTGCCCCAACTTATTGATTTATGTCAAATTAATTTTGGGTTTATTGTTAACCAGCAAGCAATTGTTACATTTTTCTTCAACTTCCATAAATGCATAAGCTGGGATATGCTATCATGCTGCCTTTTTTTCCCATTGTGTGAACTCATACTGCAACTTAAGTGTTCATACAATTCAGACCATAAAACAGCGTCCTTGCAAGGTTATGAGAAGTTTGCTCACATCCAAGAGTCTCCCCTAAGCCATAATACTGATTGTTGAGCATTTGGGAACCTTTTATAATATTCTTCTTTTACTTGGAACTACCTGCATTTTTTTTTTTTTTTGTTGGATATTTATACATCTTATATTATATTTACTTTCAATAGCATATTGCACCATCCAACCTCTCAGCTTTATAAGATTTTTATCATTTTCAAAGTCTCATTTGGCTATGATAGAATCTTTGTCCTTTGAGTTGTTTGTATAACATTTGATGATGTGAGACCAGGATAAAAACAGGGATGTGATCGTGGCATTCCCAGATGTTGATCCATTCTTTATCTCAGCATGGCAGCAGCAAAGTGGCAAACATGTAGCAAGAAGGGCAATCCTGCTAGAAAATTCCGATTCATATGATCATCCCCACATATGGTATTCAACTTCTCAAGTTTTACGTGCACTAAAACTTTTCATCAGAGGTGGGGAGGAACTGTCAGGAATCAACACTTTCAGGTCAATTTTTTGAGGTTTTAAAAAGTTGCAAGCATATGTTAGCAACTTATATAATGGTCATTTTACGCTTCTGATTTGTTTTCATCTATTTAGTTTCTAAATTCTTCATTGTGTCCTCAGCTATGACTTGGTTGACCTGACAAGACAAGCTTTGGCAAAATATGCGAATGAGCTGTTCTTGAAGATCATAAAATCCTACAAGTCAAATGATGTCGGGGAGGTTGCTCACCTGAGCCAGAAATTTCTGGATCTTGTTGAGGATATGGACACTCTCTTAGCATGTCATGAGGGTTTTCTTCTAGGTCCCTGGTTAGAAAGCGCAAAGCAACTGGCACAAAACAAAGAACAAGAAATACAAGTGAGGAGCCCACCAAACTAAAGATCTAATTATCTCAACCATGCTGAGTTTCAGACAATCAATTTATGTGCTGTTCTAATTAATATTTTCACAAATTACAGTTTGAATGGAATGCAAGAACTCAAATAACTATGTGGTTTGACAACACCGAGGATGAAGCTAGTCTTCTTCGTGACTATGGTAAGCATATCAAAACTAGATCAAATTGTAATTATAGTACACATGCTCTGCATTTTAATTTAAGCACTTCAGTGACTCATTATCGAAGTAAATTTCATGTGATTAATTTGTTAGCTTTGATTTTGTAGGGAACAAATACTGGAGCGGTCTCCTCCTAGATTACTACGGCCCTCGAGCAGCTGTATATTTCAAATACTTAATAAAGAGTTTAGAGGATGGAAATGGTTTTGCATTGCAAGATTGGCGGAGAGATTGGATTAAACTCACAAATGACTGGCAGAAAAGTCGGAACATATTCCCGGTGAAGAGTAACGGAAATCCTCTGTTCATATCGAAATGGCTGTACGACAAGTACTTGCGCAGCCCCGATACATATGATATGTAAGCAGAGCTCCCACAAGTACAGTGAGTTGTTTGATAAGGTCATTATTGTATTGCCTTTATTTTCAGGTTCCTCTGTAGACTATAAGGAAATTATTTCTTTAAACCGAAGGTTCTGGGAGAAAAAATGTATTCTAGATGGATCTGTTTGAAAAATTGTCATGTTAAAAAACCAGAAAGTCTGTTCCTTATCTATAAAAAGAGAATTATATTTTTCTTTGTTTTGAAATTTAGTTCCGGAAGAAATGTATATGTTGAAGTAAAAGAAAGAAGGAAAACAAAAGAAAATATTATACTAGTCAAGAAGGATCAGCTCTTAGCTGTATGTAGAAGGGAATGTCAAACTTTGACTTTCCCTACCAGGCAAGATTAAACGACGGCACTTTTCTTGTATCTTACAAGATGAAAATGAATGTCGTATTGTCATGCCTAATTTTGTGGTACGTGTGACGGTGTGAAGAGCCGATGAGGCTTCTAGGCTTTTATGAGGTAGAATCTACGTTGTGGGGGTCTACCTAATCAGAAATCAAATCATCAATAAAATAGGATAGCGGCTGGCTCTGGTCAATCTT
>CATIWJ010520161.1:0-12090 GCA_949640765.1 Croton laevigatus | reverse complement strand
AAAAAAAAAAAAATGATTGTAAACTTACTATAGTTATATATTCAAGTGTTTTGTAGCCAATAATGTGAATTGTAAGCTAGTTGTAAATTGGTTATATATCTTTCTATTATAGACAGTAATTTATAAAAGGATTGTAAACTTTTTCACAAATTTGGTTTGTTTTTTCGGAACTGAGATACGCTTACTAGTTATAGAAGATATTATAAGTATTCATATCACAAGTATTTTCATTACAATTTTAATATGAAAGCTTATTAGTCAATTATTATATTCACAATTACATAGATAATCATTTACAAATAACCCCTTTACTTTTTTTTGTTAGAAACGTGCGTCACTCAACTACTAAAATTTGGATGGTGAGTTATTTTAAAATTGATTAAAATCTAGTTGTTTTCTATATTTTTAACTATGAGTTTACAAGTCTCAAGTTTATTTTAGTGTATCTTTTATTATTATTAGCAGGGATATACATGGTTCTTTTATTATTATTAATATGAAATGTGGGTGGTATGTATTATTATTTTTCAATGGATCTTATATATTTATGTAATATGTTTGATTTATTCAAACTTTTTTATGTACCCATTTACAAAATTTAGTGAATGAAAATAAATTTTTAGTAAAAAAATTTTAAAAACTAAATTAATTGAGTTTGTGAAGGTAAAAGTGGAAGTTGATTACAAATAAGCAGGCAACCATGAGCGTCTAACACATTTCCAAACCATATACAAGTTTCGATACCCAAATTCTACATTAAGCTAATTGGGTTATTTACGAGAGGTTAGTTGATTATGCTATAAGTAGCATAAAAGCAGGTTTACACAAATGTCAATTGGAGTACCTTCTAGTTCGTTTTCTCAATTATTTTCGTGTATCAAAAGTGGAAGTTTTTTAATTCAATTTATACAAACTGATTATTTAAAAAAAAAAAAATTAGTGCATAGATTTTTTTAACCCCTAGATTTCCATAATCTATTACCTGGTTGGTTCTCGGCAAAGTTTTAGACCAATTATTATAGAAAGCAGTTTTAACTGCCATTACAAACAAGTCGCACCAAAAATTTCAATACAATCAAGGCATTAATTACTCTTTATGTTTGTTCAAATGTGCAAATTTAATTTTTAAATCACATAGTTTGGTCGGATTTCATTCAACTCACATGTTTTAACAATTAATTCCATCAAAATAAAAATTAACAGAGGTGAATTTTAATCATGTTGCGGAACTGTAACATATCTCTATGTATATAAATTTTGACTATTTTATTTACAGATAACAGCTTATATTAAAAATCTATATATTGTATATGTATGCCATCAAAAAAAAAAAAAAATTCAAGAATCCAATAATGAGTCGAATTGCCATGGAGTGAAATATATTCCAAATGTTTCCAATTCATTTAATATGAAACAAGGAGGCATATACCTATAAGAGCTCTTTCTTCCTTAACCAGAGTCAGAGTTCAATTCCCACTTGGATTAAAAAAAAAACACGTTAAATCCCTTGTCAGCTTAAAATTCATGTAATATTCTAAATCAATTTCCAATTTTGTAATTTTTTTTTTCTATGGAATTAAATATCTATTTACTGAAATCCTTTTTAGATCTCTTTTGTTTTGATGTCAAATTTATGTCCATACATATGGACATAAAAATTCTGGCTTTATTAGGCTCATAAATGAAGGTGTAGTATTTGGCAAAAAAAGGAAAAAATGAAGGTACCATGTTTTATTTTCATTTTCTCTTTTTTTTTAAAAAAAAAAAATTATCTTTCCATATGCATCCCCTCTAGATAATAATGCTTCAATCATATGAATCAATTCGAGAAATTTGTTTAACAATAAACACTCAATGTGAGTTAGTGTCCCACGCCAATCTTTTCTACTAGGATACCTTTTTATATAAAAGTTTCTCTAACATTTAACTAGTATTTTATTTATTAAATCGAGTAAATAAAAATATGTGAATAAATTTGTATTTTATTTATTGAATAAATAAAAATGTTCGAATAATAATGTGGTTGAATATTTATTTAAATATTAAATTTTTATACATAAAAAAGTTGCGATTTGAAAGCCTTTATTGAGATAAATTTTTTTATATAGCCAATGAATAATAAATTTGAAAATTTTAATTTTCTTTTTTGAGAGTCTTTAATCTTCAAATTTTTCATTTTTTAAATATATCAGTTAAATTATTTTTATTGAATTTCAAAACAAAAAATATTGGATTGCAAATAATAAAATATAACTCTCTATTATAAATTTATCGATGGAAATTATTTTGTTTAATTTATAACACAAAATTGAATTTTACAAACTCTGAAAATTATTATTTATTTGAACACCTAGTACGGATGATTTTAAAAACAGAAGAAGAAAAAAATAAAAATCGAGAACTTTGACTTTTCCGTATCACTAAATACGCAATACAAATCACGATTGACATTTCTTTTTTTTTTCTACTCTAAGGGGAATTAGGGAAGGAAATTCTGATAAGCTGCAGTTCTAAAAAAATGTGTCTTACCACTGAACTACTCTTTTGAATTTGGCATTTCCATTCTATATGCAATATTTTTTTCCCTCATTTCCATTTGCATGCATTTTTTCCTGTTTTAACTATTTGTGTATTTACTGGAATCTCTGAGGGCTGCATCCACTGGCGGTTCTGCTTAGTTTAATAGCCATCATTTTAATTATTTTAAATGAACTCTTAAAATAAGCACCACAACAATTAGAAACGTCTACTCCGAACTGAAAAATTCTCCCATTTTAAACCATCGAAAACAAATAGATCATCAAATCAAACAGTGGGTTCCAAAATAAATAATCAAAAATAGGTACCGTTTTAGAATTATAGCCATGCCTAGTTCATCACGTTTTGTTAATTCTATTTGTGACCAATACATAAAAACAAAATATAAACTATGTGAGTCAAGTGCAAAAAACTATAACTCAAATTGTTAGAATTATTTATCTTTCATTCTAACCTGAGGTCGGAGTTCAAATATTAATTTAATAAAAAAAATTAAATCATTTTTAAAAAAAAAAAAAAGTACAATATTTACATTTTTCCACTGTGTTAGCTTTTCGGGTACTAATCTCCGTGCGCCTTTCTCCTAATAATCAAACTAAACATAATAAACACAGACTTGAATACCTTGTGAATTAATCCAAAAAGATCAATTTACTTTTACTAATCTGGTTCTAGCACAGTAAATATTAATACAAGACTCATATGAACGTCTATAAATTTGAGACTTTTTGTTAATAAAATAATATGATAGAATATAAAATTGAATAAATATTAGATTACGAAGCACAAAATATACCTTTGGAGATTCAATGGATATTTTAATTATCGTTTAATCGAATGTTGTTGTATCAATAATTTGATTAGAAAAAATATTGGAATCTGCCTTTCTAGTGTGGCTCTATACAAATTTTAAAGTAATTAACACGCTTACAAGCTTTTAGCTAAAAGGGAGCCGTGGGATAATTAATGTTCAGCAACAATCCTTTATGAATGGCCAAAAAAAAAAAAGTCCTAACCTAAACTTTCAAAGGAAGTAACATCAATCATCTAAATAGGAAAAAGACTATTTTAATACTATAATATTAATATGTACCAACCTTCGCCATCTAACAAAACATTAACCTAATTCAGCATAATTAACCATCCCTTATGTTTGTGGACATCTTACGAAATTCCTAGTTATATCATTCATTTCTAAGGCCCTAAGTCTCATTTTTATTTGGAAAATTTTAAGTTATAAGAATTTCATCCTAAACCAAGCTAAAATCTGAGGGAATAAAAATGAAATTTTGCAAAAAATCTCTCCTCTCCCCTTTCTTGCGTGACGTGGCTGATTATCCTCAACGTTGATGTTGTCGCATACCGTGTAAAAACAATCAAAACGCCGCCATCACGATGGATCTCGTTAAGATGAATCAAACCACTACCCATCTGCAATTGGTGTCGCCAGACCTAAATCAAGGAAAATCAGTGTGATAGTTTCTCTTTATTGCACACATCGCTACCATTGCCAATACCATGCACAATAGGTTGAAACGCCGCCACGAATCAAACCAATATACATTTGTAGTCAATTGTCACAAAAGAAAGGAGAAATCAAAGAAATTCAAATGGCGAAAGAGTAGCGTCTCTCTCTTATCATCATCAAATCACTTGTTTTCGCCCATTTCCGCCACCAACCACATATAGAACAGGTAGACAAAGACAACCTCATTGATGCAAAAAAGGGCAACGAAGGTTGTCTCTAACGACAATAATCAAGGAACAAACGAACTAAACTTCAAGCACGATCTTCTCTGCCCAAGGAAGATGACGACGACATATTACAACATAGGCCCTGGCTAAAACAATGCATTTTAGCCTAAAACGTCTTTTTGCTAGTTAAAAATAGCTCTAATAGCCTTCAAGCGCCTGTCGTTAGTTTGAACTCCACCCTTCGTTATCTCATGGAGTGACAGTGCAATGGTAACCATCTTATATAGTAGAGATGCTTAAAAGAACCACTAGTATAGTATATTTAAGGACTTAAAGTCCAAAAACACTATAGCACAAGGGATAAAAAATGTTTTTGGCCTCTTTAACGTTCTCGACATATGATTGATGGATTGTCATGTCCATTGACATATGAGTTTATCAATAAGTTTTTAGCCAAATGCATATTTTACCCTAGGAAGTTTGAGCAAAAATTTGTTTAGCCTGCTAACATATTTGAATGATTTATTATATGCCCTTGAAGTTTTAAAAAAATATATACTTTCAGGACCCTATATGCTCTAACAATCAAGTTCATGTTCAAACCCTGTATTTTTTTCCCAGAAGCCTAAAAAGTGAAAAAACTTTAAAGGATTATTTCGTAAATAGCTCATAAATCATCATCAACCTCAAAAAATCCTAATGCAAAGCTCAAGCAGCAACTGCCACCATTTGTAAACCTTATATAGGGCTAGCAGTCACCCGAAATTGGACATTAGGAGCCATACAAGCTTCGTCAACCAAGAACTAAGCATACAGAACGACGGAGACCTCTATTCTCAACCAAAATGATAATCTTTGATCCGATTCCGATAGTAGTCATCAAACCTCACTGCTTAGGCTCCATTTCTCGCAGCCACACCACCTTAACTCGATAAGAAACTAGTCTGATGTTGCCACTTTCCAATTGCCAGAAAATCAAAGCGATCTTCCCTTCATTCCAATATGTTTCTGGACGTGTATAGCAACCAAACGGCCACTACAGCTTCGGTTTCCAAAAGTCTTAGATATGTTACAACCAGATGAGTACTATCAAAGGTAAGCACCCGTTGGTCAAAGACCTCTGCACACCTGGCCACCGACAACTACCCTTTGTCGATCCGATGGTGTTGATGTCTATGTTCTGTTAGAAACGTTAATTTCAAAATTATAGAAATAGAATTTAATATAATTAAAAATTACTAGAAATAGAAATTACAGAATATAAGGAAAATGAAACTGTAAACTATAAATAAACTGAAATTAAACCTTAAGCATAAAGAAGCTGAAGTAGAAAAAAAAGCTGAGACCTACATAAGCAGTCTCATTAAGACATGATTTGTCTGCAAATGACAATTATCTCCTAAGACACAACAGCTACAGAAGCGAACTCAACCGTGTATAAAACCTTACCACCAAAACCTAGAGCTAACAACTTGCCAAAGCTTGTAAACATGAGGGAAAAGATTTTTCGAAGCTTTTGAATAGAACGAAAACGAAAATGTAAAAAGCAACGTACAGAATGAAAAAGATTATGAACATATTTACAGGCAGGCTAGGGAGACAAGGAGTAATGAGCGTCAAAGCAGTGATTAATTTGTCATTAAAGGGAACAAATATTAAAACTGAAGAAATTAATACAGTTTCAATTATGGACTTAAAACCAGCATTAATACGTTTTAATGCAAATTAAAAACCGATTTAATACCAGTATTAATACGAATTAAAACAGGTTTAATTTGTACTAGCTTATAACACCCCAAATCACCTTACGAATAAGACAAACTGAGGTGTCACAGAACCGTTAACATCTACTAATCATACTTAAATACCATAAACAATACGTCATTTTCATTAAAATAAAAACATAATCTGTCTGAAACAAAAGCTAACTTAATTTACATAACACTATTCAAAATACATTAGGGGTGTTACATAGCTTCTAGATGGAAAAATTCTGAGCAGAGTGAAAAATAGACCAAGCTCACAATAGTCCATTTCGGTCTGGTATTCACATAGCTCATGACGTGTACGAGCACATAGAGGTGCTGGATCGACCTCAGATTTACACCCTTACGCCCTTGTGTGTGAGAGAGCATTTAGACTTATAAGTTACTACCTAAAGGTCACGACGTGCGCAAGCGCATTAGAGAAGCTGGATCAACCTCGAATTTATAAGTTACTACTTAAAAGTCATTCTTTATAAACTACTCCATCATTTTGATCCATCCATAATCTGACAATTTTTTGTCCCAAACTCATTTTGAATTTCAATTTTTCATTCATCTTTAATCTGTTTCAAGCATATAATATATCGTTAAAAAACTCTTATTACTATGTTAAAAAAAAAAAAAAAGAAGAAGAAGAAAAGTTCTTATTACACAAAATAAAATGACACATTTCATATTATTAAAATTGTAATTTTTTGGATAAATTATCACCCTCAAAAGTTGTCTAAAAATCACTTTCTCAAGCTATAAATATCTAACATGTTCAAGTTAACTTCTATCTTGAATTTTATTTGCCACGTTTTTACCACCTTCGCTAATTCTCGGCCTCATTAGCACTTCTGCAATGCACTACCTCATCAAAACGTGAGAAACAGGGGTTTGCCCAACCTTCAAAGGGCAACAAAGTATGCATTTAAATAATTTTTAAGAACTCTTTCCATATCGTAGTGTGAAGTTCTAAGGATTCTTGTAGTGAAATCAAGATCTTTAGTAGAATATAATTGCTCCAAAACAAAAACACATCACTTTTATGCAATTTATAGGGGGGAAATGAACTACAAAACAAAGACATTATACAATTTAAAGGAAAACAAAAATGAACTACAAAACAAAGACAAGGACTTGTAATTAAAAGGCTAACAGTTGCTTGTCGCAAAATACACTTGCCCATGGCTACGTACTTCACACTTAGCTAGTGAACGAAGGCAAATGTACCAAATGGACTCGGTGTATAAAGAAGATGGATAAACATGTGTTAAAACTTGACAAAAAATAAAACAGAAAATCTACTAGCAAATATTACCATTTAAAAGTTTCCCAGTAACGACAAGCTTTACATGACATAAAAAGGAAGCAGCTTAAGTATTCAGAAAGACAACAAATATAAGAACTAAATGGTTAAGGTGATCATCACATGCTATTTTGTGTCACACGTTTAGCTATGCTTCTTCACACACTTCAACAGGTCAAACGCATCATGCAATTATTCTTGTATGAAGTAAACAGATTTCCATGTGCCAAAACAGTAACACAATTGCAACAGCCCCCAATTCTTGACTACCAAGCTTTTTAAGTAACTACTGATCTTAGATATCCATTGAAGAATCATTGGAACTTACAGGATTAGTATCCCTGTTCTGGTGCTGCTGAAGAAAGTTTGGCTCATTATTGCGGGTTGCATTTGCCGGCTGAGGGCCACCTGTCGGATAATAACCTCCCTGAGCAATGTGATAGTTCTGGAGACTTCTCCGAATTGGGCTTGACAGAGCATTTGAGAAGACTGAATTCTTGGATTGTTGATCACAGTGCTCAGAACGAGCACCCTGACCAGTTGTTATCAGGCCAGATGAGCCTGATGAAACGGGGAAGCCAGAATTTGTAAACTGCGCCAGTTGGGAATTCTGCTGTGATGGTGGTGCTCTGGGAGACAAGGGGGGCTCTTCTCCACAATAATCCAGCTCATTCTGCACAGAGCATTACAATCTCATTAGTACCATACAAACAACTCCGTCTCCATTTGAAATGATACAAACAAAATTCTTATATTAAAAAAAAAAAATTAACACAAACCAAAACTAACTAGCAGCAAACACTTTCATCAAACCCATCCAATTAATTCATTTTAAGGTTTTCATCTTGTCGAATGAATAGGAATTTCTTATTTTGCAATATGATGAAAGCATAAACATTTTCAAGAAACCAATTTTTTTGTTACAAAACCAAATAAATATTTCTGGATACGTGTTTTTCAGGTTGTAACTAAATTGTTTATCTATATCCATATCATAGCTGTCAGAAGCGCATGGCTTTCCTGGATCCCAAAGCGCAAACCTCGAGGCTCACGTATGGGCTTCAAAGAGGTGAGGTGCAAAAATAAATTAGGGAAAAAATTATTTAGTCCTTGATTTTGTATAATATTAACATTTAGTCCCTTCATTTTGGGAATATAATTGAAAAGTCCCCGTATTTTGTTTCCTTGCAACCAAAAGGTCCTTCCGTATTCAAACAAAATACAGGGACTTTTAAATTATATTCTCAAAATGCAGGGACTAAATAATTTTTTCCCAAAAAATAATAATAAATATGAATAGAATAGAACTCCAAAAATATTATCATCATCCCATTCATCCTCTTTCTCTCCTCTGATTGAATGTACTCCAAGACCTACAAAGTTCAAAAATATCAATCATGAGTGTAATTTAACTTGCGTAAGTTCACAAGGCAACAGGATTAACAAATACCCAAAAATTCACATTGAACTATATAAGAACTAATCATGCAATGCAATGAATTTCACATAATTGCGATTTTTAATCCACCCTTAATTAGGACAGAAGCACCACCATAAGATTCTCATAAAACAATTTCAAAAATAATTCCAGCAAGTCCTTATAAAAGAAATCTTTAAAATAAAATTTTCAGCGGTATAACGGCATATAAATTTTACAGTGGAATGGTAGAAATAAGATTAGAAGAAGAGGGGGAAAAAGAGAGAATATCAGAAGAAAATAAAAGAAATCGAAAGTACCTTGTAAGTAGTCTTCTTTTCCTTTTCCTTTTCCTTTCTTCCCTCATCTCTCCATCTTCTTCTCCATCACCTCCTCATCCTCTAAAGACTAAAAAACCAAACAAAAATCTCAGACAATGAGGGAGGATGGCTGCTACTGCAATTATATTCATCCTGCATTCTTTTTATTTCCCTTCAAGTTAATTTTGGGGTCCCTTTAAACCACAATACCCAAAAATCGAACTTTTTCTGCCTCATTCATTGGAAGCTCGTTATTTTTGCACTTCAGGTAAACAGAAAACATGTATTTAGGCACACTGGGCACGCTTCTGTGATCTGCATCTGGCTTCAACCACCTGAAGCTCCAAGACTTGCGCTTCTACCAAGGTGCACCTCAGGCACGCTCTGAGTGCGCTTTTAACAACTATGTTCCATACCATTCTGAGCTTTTAATGTCAAAATAAATATTCAAGAAGCTGTCCCAATTCCATATTTGACACATTTTCATGAGAAGTCAGTTTTAAATCTGTTCATGTAACAAGTGATACCAATAATACATAACATTTTATCTAGAATCATAAAAACAATGAATTAGTCTTTCTGGTTAATCACTGTAAAGTGATCTGAATCAAAATTCCTGAATTGCAGGTTTCTCAAGTTCGAGTGTTCGATTTTTTTTCTCTCTTTGTAATTTTCAGAAGCAAAGGACTTCTTAAATATTCTAAACAGAAATGGAACATCTTCAAAGGATATTCTTATATCAGACCACCTGACTGTCAATATTATGGTGACCCAACGTACAAAGCACCTCTTATTAGTGAGCTCTAGGGAGGATTAATACGCACAACCTCCCTCTGCATTTGCATAGATGCTGTTTCCGTTACTCATTACTTCCAAAGCACAATCAACATTACAACCAACAACTAAGGACTAAAAAATGTATTTCAAGGGACATTGTATAACTGTTGATGTAATATCTAATTAAACATCTCAAATCCGATTGAGATCAGACATAACTAATTGCCAAAACAGGAAAGCTCAAGAGAAATGCAAGAGACCACAAATTGTCAATAAAACCAGACAAACCTGAATATAATTGACTATATCCACAGTTGACACTCTTGATCCTCCCTCTTGTTGTCTCCAAATCCACTGATATAGTTTTTCCTGAAATCAAAATGACCAGGTTAAATTAGCAAATTGATCATATTCAGATAAAAAAAGAAAATTACAGCCATTTGAAATAAAGCATGATAAAAGCATATATTGTGGCAGATAATAATTGTATGCTTATCCAAGTATAAATGTAATAAAAATTAAAACATCAAAAGAAGAAATCATTTCCTAAAGTTGATAAAATATTAAAATGGTCTCCCAAACGTCAAGCAGAAAATATATTATTGTGAAGCCTTTACCATTAGGAGAGAAAAGAAAAGAAGAGGAAAGGGGGGGGGAGGGGGGAGAGGATGGGTGGTCTTCTTCCATTATCATGCTCCCAAATCCATCATTACAAGATCCAACACCAATGGCATCAGTTCCAAAATTCTAATCCATTAACCAACCATAGTATTTCCACTTAAGAAGTGAGATTCCAGAAACAAACCGGATATGATAATTCTAATAAACCTTCGTCTTGCTTTCTACAGCTAACTTTCTTCGATATCTAACTTCACCACACAACAAGACACGGATCCTAAACCAGCAGAGCTAATTGTACCTTCCTGCAAAATTCTAGTCCAAAGATCATCTTCTAGGATTTATTCACAAATGGTGAAAAATCATTGGTACAGTTGAATGTTTTAATACCACAAGCGAAAGCTCAGTTTCAGCTTACTAATTTGGTGTGAGGAACATGGATAAAATCACACAAACATAAAGAAGCAATCAGTAGGCAAACATTATCAGGTAATCTTTGTTTTCTACTCTGATTGTTGCACCAACTTAGTAAATCTTAACAATTTACATCTACAAAACCTTATAGAACACCTCATTTTCAATAATATATATATGATAAATATTCAACCCAGGTGTTAAAGGCATACCATCTAAACCTCTGGTTTTCCAAGACTCCAAGTTAGTTAGTCTTTGAAAGTCATTTTGGTATCCTAAGTCTCATTCGAGGCATAAAAAATACCCATCAATAAATACATAATCAACACTATCTACTGTTTTCTCCAACATAACACCGATTGTACCTTCTCATCATCACTAGTTCCTATTCTTGAAAGTATAAATTCTAAAAACCAACTATTTCCTCTAATTGAAGTATCAAGTGACAACGATTAAAAACAATTTGGACAAAAGGATTTGTATTTCGTGTACTCTACAAATTCATTCTAATTACATGATCCATAATAATGTACATAGGACTAAAACAAGATTATCACTTTTAAAAGGGTAAACATTCTTGAACACAGAGTCATGGACAAATAAACCTAAGCTCCAAGCCTCCAAGCACAAAAATACTCAAGGAAAACTGAGCTTGGGTTCATTCAAAGTTCTTTTCTCCAAAAAAACAAGGCAAACATACTTTGGGTTCATTCATCACGCAAGCTAAAACACTGGAAATTGAAACTCCTGTTGCTTCTATAAATTGGAAAAGTTTAGCAATTGATGCCGACGTCAATTACCTAATTATCCACAGTCGAACGCAATTAAACAAAAAAGCCTTCAATTATAAAACTCACTAAAACACCCAAACAAGCAAACAAGAAAGCAATCCATAATCTATACTTTGTGAATCTATCTATAGCTTCCCTTAAATCGTTAGAATTAGAGAATCCAAGCACATTTATTTAAAAAAAAAAAAAAAGCCTTTGTCCCGAATTAACATACAAAATAATAATAATAATAATAATAAATCCCTAAAGATTACAATTCAGCTATGAACAAAAATTAAAGATAATAAAATGGAAGTATGTGAAAAGGAACTTACAAGGCCACGCCGTTCACCGGCTTGGAAGGAAAGTTTCTGGTGATTCATAGATTGTGTATAAAGCTGAGACAGAGAATTAGCAGCGCTACAAAACGAAGCATACATGGTCCGATCCACCTCATCGAGACTCGTTGCAATCGATTTTCTTT
>CATIWJ010520117.1:0-10541 GCA_949640765.1 Croton laevigatus | reverse complement strand
ATACCGTGTCTATACCGACAATTTGAAATCTACGCGCTTTCACAATGAACCACTTAAATTAAGCGCACTAATAAAAATAGCTATTGGATATAATTAATTAATTACGTATGTTAGCCCATTAAATGGAATTATATCTAACATATTTATCCTGGGTTTGTGACCCTTTGGTCAATCTCTATTTTTTGCCAGATGATTCTGTCAATCAATAGAGATTTTGGTTCAGCTAAGTTTCTTCTGCTATGGCTTTTTTGTACATCAGCAAGAGGGAATTAACCCAAACTTACACCTTCCTGGTATGCCAAATATCAGAACAATCTGCTAAAAGTAACAATTTGCTACTTTTAGCACAATTTTATGTGACATTCGGAAGCTATCATCTTCATCTTATCTTATTTCAGACACTAACTGTAGGTTAACTAACTGTAGGTTAAGGCAAATGGCTGAATCTTTGCAGTTGACAGTCTTTTGCTTTAACTCAATATGTTGATCGTCATAAAACCTGCAGAGTTTTGATGTAATTGCTGCTTTTCGGTGCATTGATAAAGAATAGACATGCTTATTATTCATTGTATCTTCAGAGAGAGTGGTCGTGCATGTCTCAAAAATTTTATTATTTGGTTGATACAACTTAATTTGGTTAGAACATTTTACTGTTTTCAGACTGGCTTCTCATCACTGGATTCTTGTGCAGATTTCTGAATCAGATGGTGAAGACTACGACTCAGATGGGAAAGTTGGAAACAGATACTACTCTGAAGACATGTATTATGGCGAAGATGGTCAACTCACCTGGTTTAATGCTGGGGTTAGAGTTGGTGTTGGCATCGGCCTTGGAATGTGCCTTGGGATTGGAATAGGAGTCGGATTGCTTATGCGTTCATATCAAGCAACTACCCGGAATTTCAGGAGGAGGTTTTTCTGAACCTGATGAATATGTTATAATGGATTTCAGGATGTATTTCAGAATTTTAAAAGCAGAACTGGAGGATTTAAAACAGTAGCCAAAGAAACTTAGAAAAAGAAAAACACAGAATAACGTTGATATGTAAAGCATAAGTTTTGGTAGGAGGAATGGAAACTGTATAGAGTTTTTGTATGGTAGTCTTTAAGATAATATGATGAGGATCTTGCAAAGAACAAGTGGGAGTCATCTGTAAATTCCCCACCTTATTCTTGCAGCCGCAAATCAGACCACTGTGAATCTGGTTCATCATTTTGACAAGCAGAGTTTCTGTGCAGCAGGGGAGACGAGCGGCATGAGTTTGTGTAGTGTGCGCGTTTTCTTCCATATATATGAAGTTTCCTGTAGAATATTTCTCTTTCCCTTTTTTTTTTTATCTGTTATTTTGGAAGTGTGTCAAAGTTTTCTTGTAATCAAACTTACAGACATGTTTAAATTTCATTAATTTGTTGAAAGAAGCTGTACTTTTGCACTTTAGAAATAATGGGAATTCTTTTCTTTTCCCTTGGTCAGAGTTCTGTTGTTGATGTGATAAAACTTTCTGTTGGCTCTAATGTGAAAGACGGTGACGTTTTGACCAGTAATTACCGTTAGCAACTGTGTCTTCAGATGCAGACCACATTTCTCAATCATAGTTACCTTCAAAATTCGAATATTACTGTCAACAGGAGTTGGGGTTATAATTGGAATTTCACCATGTTTGTAGAGTAGAAGGAAGGACAAGACCAGAATCGCATCTATGGTTGAGAGAAATTTCCAACAGTAAAAAAACGACACTTGGTCAGTCATAAACATGTCTCAAACCAAAATTCAGTTTAGATGGACAAAAAGCCCAAAGAAATGCCCTTATTTACACCATTAAACCCTAACCACCATAACCACCGTCACCTCCTCCTCCTCCACCACCACCCCAACTTTAACTATACTCAGACGAGAGTCACAGCAACATAATGACTACCACTACCAATATCAGATCCTCTGTTACAATGTCCCACCGTAATAACCCTGCGCAACCTCCTCTCCCTGTAGTCGTATCTCTCAATTGCATCGAGGATTGCGCCATCGAGCAAGACTCCTTGGCCGGCGTCGCAGCCGTTGAACATGTTCCGCTTAGTCGCTTAGCTGATGGGAAGATTGAATCAGCTGCTGCCGTCCTCCTTCACTCTCTTGCTTACCTTCCTCGTGCCGCTCAACGTCGGCTCCGCCCTTATCAGCTCATCCTATGCCTCGGCTCTGCTGACCGTGTTGTCGACTCGGCTCTTGCTGCCGACTTGGGCCTCCAGCTTGTTCATGTGGACGCGTCGCGGGCTGAGGAGATCGCGGATACAGTTATGGCTCTGTTCCTTGGCTTACTACGACGGACTCATTTGCTCTCTCGCCATGCGCTTTCGGCTTCTGGATGGCTTGGCTCAGTGCAGCCGCTTTGTCGAGGAATGAGAAGATGTAGAGGACTGGTTTTGGGGATCGTTGGTAGATCTGCTTCCGCAAGGTCTTTGGCTACTAGGAGCTTGGCTTTCAAAATGAGTGTGCTTTATTTTGATGTCCAAGAGGTATGAATTTCACAATGTGGAGTAATTTAGATCTGTTATTGGTTGAGCTACGAGCAACTGTTGTGTCTGGAATGAGATCTCGGGTATTCTTTTATTAGGGCAGCAAATTTTTATTGTAGAAAGTTACTATTTTTAAAGAAGTGAGAGGAAATTCAGTAGTTAAAGGGTGTATCAGTGTGATGTAAGATAGTAATAGAGGTATAAAACTCACAATTGTGCCATATGCTCACTGGGAAGAATGAGGTGTTTTATTTCTAGTAATGCTTGATCATTTTTATCATGAAGTGCCAATTAGCTGTTCAATAGCTAAAAGGACCTTGATTTAGTCCGCAATGATCGCATATGAGGTTGCACTGATTATACTGGACATCATTAGATCATGCTGGTTTGTATATAAATGATGAGATAACTGCGCATTCAGGGTGTTTATTCTTTCTTTTGATTCATAATTCATGAGCTTGAGATAGAATTGTTATGTTTCTTTGAAAGCTTTTTCTTTTTTGTGTGTGGAAAGATATGTTCCTTTGAAAGTTTAATTATGGAATTGCTGATTTATTCTTTAATATCTGTGCATATATTGGTCTGTCTTTCTTTGCATTTGTACCTACTCTTTTCACCTCATTAACTTCTACCCAAACTATGTTGATACAGGGGAAAGGAAAAGCAAGCAGGCCTTCCTTAAGATTTCCCCCTGCAGCCCGAAGGATGGATACTCTTAATGATTTACTGGCAGCAAGTGACCTTATCTCTCTACATTGTGCATTAACAAATGAAACAGTTCAGATCATTAATGCAGAGTGTTTGCAGCATGTAAAACCAGGTATGTTACTTTCATGATTCTGAGAGGTTATCAAAATTTCAGATGATCCCATTTGCACTTATATGAGGGGAATACTACTATTTGATATAGGGGCATTTCTTGTGAATACGGGCAGCAGTCAGCTACTGGATGACTGTGCTTTGAAGCAACTTTTGATTGATGGGACCTTGGCGGGCTGTGCTTTAGATGGTGCGGAAGGACCTCAGTGGATGGAAGCATGGGTATGTTTGTGGTATTGTTTACATTGCTTTCTAGAATGATAACCAGTCTGGATTTTGAATGTATAACAATATATGTGTTGCCTGATGTATGTGTGGTGCCCATGTGTACATTTTGTCTGGTTGTCATGAATCTGAATGTGTACTGGCACAATCATGCAGAAGTTATATGAATCTTAAGAGGCTGAAGCTTATGTAGGGAAATTGCCTGGAGCTATAAAATCTATGCTGTATTAAGTTGATCCATTTCTAACATTCTGCTGCTAGAAGGTTGGCTTATCTGGCTTGAAATTTTATTATTGGTTAAATTTTAATGTGTTCACTGGATGTGGCAATACTTGCCTTCTGAGTTCAGAAAAAACATCTTTATTTTAATGTAAACAAAAGGCACAATAAGAATAAAGTAAGCATTCATGATAAATCTTTGAATTATGCTTAATACAAGAAAAGTGAAAGCACTTAAAGTAATCATTGTTTGCTTTCCCTAAGGATTTTCTTTTAAAAAAAAAAAAAAAATTTTGCAGGAGGCATTGTATTTGATAGATTTATGCATCCTTCAGATGAGGGGGAAAAGGAAGTTAATACAATACAAGAAACCAATGCATGCTTTTTGTATATTTCAATTATTTTTTTTTCTTGTTGCCTATTATTTTCCCTAGAGGTTTGGACTTTGCAAGTAAACAGATGCTGCAAGAAGAATTTGTACTTGGATAATTTAGGAAATAGGCAAATGCTTTGTATATGTTTTTTGTACTCTTTTTATTCCATCTTATGCCTGTAGAATGGGATTACTGTAGCAAGCTAACCAAACAGGGCTTAGAGAAATAGTCCTGCTTTAACAACTTCAGAAATCCAAAATAAAGCAATTCTTTATTGCATCAGACTGAACAGTTCCTTAATTCACTTTTCTATATTGAATTTGTTGCTTTACCGAACTGATTGTGAACTAAAAGAAACTATATTTGTGTTAAGTTCTAGTGGAGAACAAGATCCTATCCCCTGTTTCTGTTACTGAGATGCAACATGATGCTTTGCTAGCTTGTTAAGTTTGACAAGCACCGAATAGTCTCTTTAAGTTAGTAGTGCATATAATATGACATGTATATGATAAAAATACTATTTATTATAATGTCACTAAGTTGTCCTGCCCTACTTCAGGTAAAAGAGATGCCCAATGTATTGATACTTCCACGCAGTGCAGATTATAGTGAAGAAGTGTGGATGGAAATAAGGGACAAAGCAATCTCTTTATTGCATTCTTTCTTCTTTGATGGCAATATACCAAAAGATGTTATTTCTGATGAGGATGAGGAGGAAAGTGAAGTAGGTGATGAAAATATACAATTTCTCAAACAAGAGAAAGAAAGTTCTCTACAGGCTTCTGTTGGTGAGCAGTTGACCGATGATATTCAGTTAAGTCCTGAAAGCTCCAGCAGAAAGGGGATTCAGCGATCAACCAAATCTCCTAGTCAAACTCATGTTTCTGGCTTGTCTCAAACTATGGCTGTAAGATCTGAAGGAAGACGCAGCAGGTCAGGTAAGAAGGCCAAAAAAAGACATGGCCGTCAAAAATCCATTCACAAATCAGAGGATCCTTCTCAAGTAGAAAAAGGAAGTACTTCACATCGAGAAGATGATACTGCTATGAGTGGGACTGATCAAGTATTAAGTTCTGGTTCTCGATTTGCTTCCCCTGAAGACTCCAGAAGTAGGAAAATGCCAGTAGAATCAGTACAAGATTCCCCTTCTGACCTGCTTTCAAAATCAAGCAAGAAGCTCAGTGGAAAATGTGGTGAACTGTTGAAAGATGGATATGTTATTGCTTTATATGCAAGAGATCGCTCTGCCCTCCATGTGTCGAGGCAGAGAGTTAAAGGCGGCGGTTGGTTCTTGGATGCCCTGTCAAATGTAACAAAAAGAGATCCTGCAGCACAATTCCTTATTGTATTCAGAAGCAAGGTTTATTCTGGCAGAAAACTTTACCTGTTTATGTTACATATAATCTGTAGCATAATTCCGCGTTGTTGTTAACTGATGCATCTATATGGACATCTTATCTTCAGGACACCATTGGGTTGCGTTCTTTTGCTGCTGGTGGAAAGCTATTGCAGGTACTTTATATTTGTTGAACATCAAGTTATTGGAGAGCACCGTGAATTGCACATTGCCTTATTTTCTTCTTTTTGCTACTAATCGGACCCGGTTAAATAACTAGGATCCCATCTTCATTATGAAGTATTAAAATGCTGGAGTTTGTTTATGTTATATCTGCTTTTTTGCACTGCACCACTTATAACAGTCTATGATTCGTATGTAGAAATTTTCCTGATTTGATGGCAAATGATTGAAACGTGAAAGATAAACCTGCATAATATATTAGTAATAGTGTAATAACTGTATTCTATTCTTACACGAGTCAAGTTTTATGTTTGGAATCACAGATTAACAGAAGAATGGAATTTGTATTTGCGAGCCACAGCTTTGATGTATGGGAGAGTTGGATGTTGGAAGGTTCTTTGGAAGAATGTAGATTGGTTAACTGTAGAAACCCTTTGGTGAGTAACAATTTTTTCACGTGAATTTCCCAGCATCGACATTAAATGAAGAAATATTCAATTTTCTGAATAGTTTTCAGATTTATGTTTCTCTTGCGTTGTCTTGGTTACTATTGATGTTGACTTTTCTCTTGAAAGTCTCATATTCGTCTTTTTGCCCTCATCCTCTCTCTTGAAATGCTTTATCTGGTTAAACAACTGCAGGCTGTTTTGGATGTACGTATCGAGATTCTAGCAGCGGTAGGAGAAGATGATGGAGTTACTCGTTGGCTCGATTAGATTATGAATGAACGAGGATCATCTAACTCTTTTTTTTTTTGGTTTGTTTTGTTTCACCTGTTTTACTATTCTTCTGAGGTTGGTGCTTCCTCAAACAATCTGTAAATCATTCTTTTTTTCCTTCTCTCTTGCCCCCCTTTTTATTGCCATGATTTTACGAGCTACGTAGGGAATTCAGTGTTTATCTGGGTTTGTTTGGCGTCCTGTCAAATCATTGTACCTTGTAATGTATGAGAAATTTTGATGGTTGCTTCAAATGTACCCCTTTTCTTTTTTTTCCCCTTGATAAGATTGCTTAATTTCTGACAAACCGGATGTATTTAATTTGAAGGTGAAGTTATGATGTCATAATGCGATTTCTGTTTCTGCCAAACATTTTTTTCCATTTGACAAGGTGGAAGAAGATTTACAGGAGAGAAGAATGATGAAGCATGGTGGTGGGGATGATTCTCCGGCAAACTACTTTGAAGAGAGTAGACAAATGCTTGGGATTTTAAGTGCAGGCTTTGGAGCCAAAGTTGGATGAGGTAGAAATGTCAAGGGCCCTAATTCAAGGTCCCATTCCTTCTTGACATCAATTCTCCCATGGCTTCATTCCTCCATGCCTTGTGGATTAGGAAATCACAAAATCCTTTTGTGTTGGGTAACAATTTCTCAAGCTGTTTTTAGACTTTTTAGTATCATTTTTTTAGGGGGACAAACTTAGTATTATTTTTTGGGTAAGTTTATTTTTAATTGTTTAATTAATGCTTTTGATAAATGGCTGACCCTTATTTTCAAATTTTATTATATCAAAATAGCTATCCAAATAATTAATTTTGTACTAGTATATTTTCTTATACTCCTAATAAAGGTCCCAAAATTGCTGCTTTTTTTAAGAATAAGAAAAACTGATTCATCCTTGAACCTTGACAAAATAGATGTTTCTTTTTTAATCTTCACATAATAGAAAATATTTCATATGCATAATAAATACTAGTATTTTAATGAAGGATATGTTAGTCTTTTTATAGTTCCAAATAGCATAGAAAGTGCATGTAGGACACTATGCGACGAAAGGGTATATGTTATTATGGACTAATAGGGCTATAAATGAGCCGAGCACTGGCCTTCTCGTGCTCAGTTTGTTTATTAAATGAGTGAGTTCAAGTTTCGCTCGTTAATTAAACGAGCCTGAATTTTCCGCTTGCACTTGGCTTGTTTATTATAGATTCAAGCTCGAGCCTAGCTTTTATCGAGCTAACACCAAACGGTTCGCGAGTAGCTCTTCTTGTTACACATATTTTTTCGAGCGAGCCAAGCATTGGTTTGCTCATGCTCGACTCGTTTATTAAACAAGCAAGCTCAAGCTTGGCTCGTCAATTAAACGAGTCTAGATTTCTCGCTCGCGCTCAGCTCGTTTATTATCAATCTGAGCTTGAACCAAGTTTTTATTGAGCGAACACTGAGCGGCTCGTTTGCAGCATAGACTAAGATGAGGGAGTTACTCTAATCTTCTTTTTTCCTTATGATTAATCTTCTCCTTTTAATATGGCATTAACCAAATTATTTTGTGTTATAAGATTTTACGAACATTTTTTTTTCGTAATAATGAAATAAATCATTGTTATAATATATATATATATATATATATATATATATATATATATATTTTATTTTACAAAGGTACATCTATTCTATTCTTTATTTAAAGGGGAGGGATAAGCAAATCGAAGTCAAACACTGTAACTTGGTAAGAAGATCAATGTTATAATAATAATATTATTGTTCTTACCGTGAATGGGACAAGCAAATATCCTCCACTACTCTGGAGTCTGGACTATACTAGAGTCCTAGAACCTTCAAGCACACTGCACACCCTTTAGTTAGTGATCCCTTTGAAGGATACAAAACTAATTTCTTCTGATAGCTACACGTGGCTTCATCTGAACCATTGACTACTTACACCTGTTCTGAATACAAATGATGAGTCCCCATTTGCCCTTTTTCCAAGTAAAAAGTTTGAGTTTCCAACGCCGGACGGTCAGGTTTTAAAAATCAGTAGGCGTGTGGCGTGTCACAGCATGATGATTCAAACAAACTTACCCCAGAAAATTAATGGGTTTTTGTCAAACGATAAAAACATGAAAATAACCAGTTAATTATTACCAACAGTACACATTTATTAATTTTTTATATTTTTTAATTTTTTATATTTTTATTTATAGTAAATTTTATAATTATTTATAATTATTTTTTATTAGTATTAGTTAAAAAATAAATTTTTTAAAAAATAAGTAATTATTTATTGTTATTCTTGCCTCGATATTGATAAAAAACTGATTTTATTAATATCGATGAAAATAGAGCGTAAAAATATTGAAAAAAACAGAGACAGTGACTTATTTTTTTTTTTAAAAACACCCTAAGACACAAACACTTAATCATTCATTTTCAGACTTCTCTCTTTTATCTCTTTTCTCTCTCATGCAACAAATGGATCCTTATAAAAAAAAAAGGATCATTTAAAATTAAATTTGAACATTTCTAATTATAAAATTGGATGTTTTTAATTGTTTGCTTTTAATAATTTATTTTTACAAGAACTATTTTTTATAAGACTTTAATGTCGTAATGTTAAAATATATTATTAATATTATTTCAACTACTTATAATTATGAATAATATTTTATTTTTTTTATAATTATGTTAAATTGGTTAAATGAATTGTATAATATAGTTTAATGAAAGAATTATGTGATATGGATCATGTGAGTTGATATAACACGAACACGAATTTTAATAGGTTGAGTCGACATGACACCTTAAGTTAATGGGTTGTATATGAATTTAGGTTTAATAGGTTAACTAATTTTCTTAACACAACACGAACATGACTCACTGATACGAATTGGCAGAACTAACAATTAGAGAGAAAGGGAAAACAAAAATAGTACTACTATTATTTTCTATGTCTACAACTACAATGCTGTGGATTTGTAGATAAGTTCAAATTGCCAAACTAGAAAACGACGTCAGATTAATTAAATCATTCCTTGAATTTCCATTTAAGAATATGATGATTGTGATTACTACATTAAATATAACTTTATATGATGATATGCTTCCTTTTTCATATACAGGTTTTAATTCAAATATTATTTTCTTATCACTAAATTTCAATTAAAAAAATTAATTCATCAAAATTACATTATTATTATTATTGTTATTAAATTAAATAATAACGAAACCCTAATTTTCTTACCATAAATTTTGACTAATAAACTTAGTACTGTAACCTAAATTTCTATTCCGCGGGTGATGTATTTTTATTTTATTATTTTAATGACCACAACGGTAACAGAAACCTGCCATTTGCCATATGGAGAGAAGCCCATCTCCTAATCTAGGCAACAATATCCTGCCACGTGTACGATCACCACGAAAGCGGGTAAGGTTAGTTTCGTCTTAAATCCCACCATCTCCACCACCACATTCATTTCTCTCTATATAAAACCTCTTTGTTCTTTACAAGCCACAATCCTTTTCTCTCTTTTGCTTCTCTAGCTCTCTTCTACTCGAACCAATTATAGCTTAAAGAACAGAACAATCGAAGTCGATACAAATTGAACTGTACATAGACTTGCCGGAATCAGAAATCTGAAAATCTTTCAAACGAACCATTTATCTTTTTGAAAAGGAAGGAAGGAAGCGATTTGAGCTTATGGTGTCGGTGAATCCTAATCCTGCGCAGGGTTTTTACTTCTTCGATCCCATGACTATGGGACTTCCTGGTCTCAATTCAATTCCGCCGCAGATGAATTCTGTTTCTAACACTCCGACGGCTAATAATAATACCGCGATGACGACGACAGTTAGTAACAGTGCGACGTCTAACTCAGCTGTGGCTCTGCCATTTACGGATGACCCGAATAAGAAGATCCGAAAGCCATACACTATTACTAAGTCTAGAGAGAGCTGGACGGAACAAGAACATGATAAGTTTCTAGAAGCGCTCCAACTGTAAGTCGGTCCATTTTTAATTTTACTTTCTTTTTTTGAACTGGTGGTTAATGTTTGGTGGATTGTTTTGTTTGACCTTTTTTTCTTGGTTGGTTTTTTAGAAAATTTTGAATTCTGTCGTCAGAAAACTTTTAGTCCTTGTTCCTAGTCCATAAC
>CATIWJ010520069.1:0-17478 GCA_949640765.1 Croton laevigatus | reverse complement strand
GGACTCTCTTTTTTTGTTACCCTCACAATGTATCACGTGCCTTTATTTCATTCCACTTCTCACTGGCGAAAAGGTACTTCACCACACACCTCTCTTTCTTTTTCTTTTTATTTATTATATTCATTGTAATTTATTACTGCCCACTAATTTCATTACATGTGTCTTATTGTCTTTGCTTCTTCATTTTCTTGCTTTTACAGGCACTATTAATTAATGTTGTCCCATTTCTATCCTAGAATGAAATTAATTGCTCAATTTTCAAGGTTTTATTAGTTTTTTGAAAATGTCAAATTTAATTTTGAAATTCATTTTTTCCAATTTAAAAAAAAGTATGAATTAAAGAAATTAGAAAACAGATTCATTTATTGGTTTTTTTTAAAAAAAATTCATGGAATTATTTGTGTACTATACCGAATAAAACAAAAATGAAAAATTATTAGAATCTATGATTAATTTCATAGAGTAGAGATAAGCTGGTGAATCTAAAATTAGTTCCTACAAATTATAAATTATTAACTATTTAATGCTTTTATATTAGGTACCTAGCAACTGATTTGTGAATAATATTTGAATCGATTTTGAATGTGTGTTGGATAATTGTTGAATCGAAGTGGAATGTGTGTTGAATAATTGTTGAATCGAAGCGGAATGTGTGTTGAATAATTATTGAATCGATGTTGAATGTATGTTAAATAATTGTGGAATCGATGTTGAATGTGTGTTGAATAATTTTTAAATCGATGTTGAATGTGTGTTGAACAATTGTTGAATTGATGTGTATTGAATAATTGTGAATCGAAGTTGAATTGATGTTGAATGTGTGTTGAAAAATTGTTGAATTGAAGTTGAATCGATGTTGAATGTGTGTTGAATAATTGTTGAATCGAAGTTGAATCGATGTTGAATGTGTGTTGAATAATTGTTGAATCGATGTTGAATGTGTTGAATAATTTTTTAATCGATTTTTGAATGTGTGTTGAATTATTGTTAAATCGAAGTTGAATGTGTGTTGAATAATTTTTGAATCGATGTTGAATGTGTGTTGAATAATTGTTGAATCGAAATTGAATCGAAGTTGAATGTGTGTTGAATAATTGTTGAATCAAAGTTGAATCGATGTTGAATATGTGTTGAATAATTTTTTAATCGATGTTGAATAATTGTTGAATCGAAGTTGAATGTGTGTTGAATAATTGTTTCGAAATTTTTATTTTTGCATATTTTAGTTATTTTTTATTAGTAATTTTTTATTTAATTTTTTTAATATAGAATATATATTTTTTATTATTAATTATAATTTTTGATATTTTGATTTTTTATTTTTATTATATTAATAATAAAATTTAAAAACTTTACATTAATAGAATAACAAATTAAATTTTTAATTGAAATGTGTTTTTAAAATTTATTTATTAAGTTTTTTAATTATTTAAAGTTTGGTGTTAATTAATATTAATTTTTAAAATATTTATAAAATGGAGAGTGTAATACACTCTTTTAAAATGAGAGTGTGATTACTTTTTGAGTGAGATAGCTAGTTTTACATAATAAATTGATCAATGGTCCTTTTTTGCTATAAGTTACTAATTTTTATATTGTTTTAAACAATGAGGATCTTTTCTAATTTATTTTTATTTGTGGAACCAATTCCCTCACTCCCCCAATAATCTTAAGGAAAAAAACTCATTACTAATTGTTAGTATAAATTTACATAACAAATTATTTTTGCAATCAAACACAAATTGAGTGTTATTGGAATAAAGTTTATAAAATAGGGTGTGTTGACAATATAAAATTTATTTTAGGATGTTAATTATACACATTGAAAAGTTTGAGAAGATTTATATAATTAAACTTAACCCATGAATCTAATTAGGTAATCATGATTAGTATGAATTTACAAGTGCAGACACAAAACCAATTATTTTTATAATTAAACCTAAATGAGGTATTATTGGAGTAAGGTCTGCGAAATAGGATATTGATAACATATAAAATTTATTCTGGAGCATGTGTCTTGCCCCAAATCCATTTATTTTTATTTAGAAAAAAAAAAAACTCAATTTAAACCCGTATAAAAAAAATAAATTATCTGCTACACTCCAATTTCATTAGGAAATACAAAAGACACCATTTGTCTTGCTCCAAATCCATTTATTTTTAACTACGGTGTTTCCTTTAATTTAACAGTAATTATTAAAATAAACAACAAATAAAAATGAATGGTAAATAATTGTAAAATAGGTAAAAAGTCTAAAATTATTTTATACAAAATTTAAAAAATTACATAGTAATATTCAAATAACATTATATAAAGTGTTTAATGAAAAAAGAAAATTCATAACTACTCAAAGTTTTCAATATAAAACTAACGACTAATTGGCCTAAAAGAATTAGACGTTAAACCTCTTAAATAAGATAAAAAATTTGAATCCTAACATTGTTAATTAATGAAAAAATTGAGTTGAAAGGGTCACATTCTTAATGGGCACTGAAACTCTACAGTACGACAGTATTTAAATTCAGATTAGTCGGTACTCATGGTTTAATGTCAGGAGATTGAGTGGATTTAAAAAAAAATAAATTCAATTTTAATATATATATTTTTTTACACTTAAACAAATTTGTAAATACACCTAAAAAAATTATCTCTAAATGTAGGTTGATCATATATACAAGACATGTGTCCACCTGTTTTGTATATAAAAAAAAGGTCGTAGAGCACCCGTAACCTCAATTGTCTTATATATATATATATAATTTATGGTTTAGAGCTAGTAGAGGTGGTAATATCTTTGCCTTTGAGTCCCAGCGGATTAAATTCGATTTTTTTTTATCCACATTCCCGTATATGAATTTTTTTTTTTTACATATGGTCAACCAATATGAATATATTATGTAAGAAATAAATATTGTACAATATAAAATTGATTATTGCATTGAAATTTAAATTTTACTCATACTTCTAGATAAACAATTTTTAAAAATATTTTTTTATTTAATGTATATATAAAATATTTTTAAAAATTAATGCTGGATTAAGGCTCATAAGGCGATTTGTTCTACCAAGATTCAATCCTCCATTCTTTACCAGTTTCTGGAATATACTTTTCAATTTTCATTATTATTTTTTAAAATTCAAAAGATTTTTAACATATAAATTAATTTTAACACTTAACGTCTGATATTATCTTGCAAAATTTATATGAAAAGTCAATTTATAGTCAAATTTCTATTCTCATCAATTTATAGTCAAAATTTTGGACTAATAAACTGCTCATTTCTTTGAATGATATTTTGATCTGACACAAACAGTAGTAGAGACATTAATATCATGCAAAATATCATCAATGTTTAGATAAATGTTTAGATAAAGATTACAGCTTCATGAATTAATTTTAAACACCATATGAAAATCGAACTTCGTAAGAAGCTTGTAATTTCAAGAAGAAATTGCCACAACCTATAACACACAAATAACATAAGTTCTAATAGAGGTAAGAACCAAGTTACATATGAACCGTATAATTTAAAATAAAACTAAAATATGTGTAACGAGGAGAAAATCAAATGGTTATATTTTCATATGAAATATTTTATATTGCGCATGTGAAATTAAAAAAAAAGTATTATGGTTTTAATGTATTTTTAATATCATATGGGGTGATCACCAAAAAGAGAAATTGCTACAATGCTACCATTTTAAAACGTTCGCAGACTATATAGTATAATATTTATGTATGATTTTGGTTACTATGGCTACCATTTTTAAAATAATTTATGTGTGATTTTTGTTGTTACCCAGAACTCTATTTTATTATGTTGATGTAGATGTATGTTTTGTGTATATACAGTATGTTCCTCCGGTCTTAAAATTTGACTTTCTTTTCGTACCACTACTACATTGACTAAGATCCGAATTTGAATATCCGGTGTCTACATTCATTGAATGTAAATCTGTTTATATGCTGCACACACACCACTATTTCGTAACGGGGGCAACGCGGAAAACGATGCTGTATCTGTCTACTGTAGTGTTTACTCCTCCATTCATTGCATCTGGACGCTTTTCTATTTCTAATTACCAAAATTTTAATAAAAGGAGTGATTACTTAATTATCCAAATGTCAAATATGTGTGGCCCGTCCATAGAATCAGTAAAGGCGTACGTAATAAGGCCCACACTCGATCCTTCGTTGGTGGTATGATAAAAAGGCCACCGCCTTGCCTTTTCCCTCACAACCAGCACAAATACGCGGACCTCCCTCCCTCCCAAGAAGAAAGAGAGATTCCAGGCGAAGAGAGAAATTCTCTCTTCCTTCACTTCAATCTCAATCTCTCTTTCTCGGCCAGATCGGCACGGTGCATTTCTCTCCGCCGTCAATCTCTTATAAGCTGATCTTTTATTGATTTCTGATTTCTTTTTCGGTTTTCCTATCTTATCTATGGTTTTATTTTCTCCTTTTCCAATGTCCTGTTTAATCTCTCGGCGAGTCGGTGGTATTCTATGTTAGTGAAATGCAATGGGATAGTTTGACTATGTTTGTTTGGCAACTGTTAATCGATACTAAAACAGCTGGTTGCTGCCACAAAATAGCTATATTAGGGCCTCAAGGAATGCTAAAACAGAATTGAAGATTCATAAATATTCTGATCCTAGTTGTCAGCTCGCTTGGTAGATCTTGTTGTGTTAGTTTAAATGGAAGCAGATTTATTTAGATTGGAATAGGAGATACGAGGTACAAAAACAGAGAAAATTAACTATGGGACTGGTTTAGACTGAGACAGTAGTTGTTGTTTAAAGTTATTTTGTCTTCAATGTTGTTTGTTTGTTTGTTAATTTTTATTTCACTTCATGTTTCTTTGGTGTTATCGAGTGGTGTTAACTTTGATGGACGTTTTGTCCCTCAGGAGTTGTACCAAAATGGTGTTCTGGATCTTTGGATATGGTTCATTGGTGTGGAACCCAGGATTTGAATACGATGAGAAAATGGTGGGATTCATAAAGGATTACAGACGCGTATTTGACCTTGGTATGTTCATCCCTGCCTTTAATGGATTCTGTGATGCCACTAATTGTGGTTGTTTATATGGTTACCTATGTCCTTTAAAATTGACTTGTTACTTCCTATTTGCATTTGTCCGCCAGCGTGCATTGATCACAGAGGTACCCCTGAACGTCCCGCAAGAACTTGCACATTGGAAAATGTCGAAGGGGCTGTTTGCGTAAGTAGATATTTTCATCAACTTTTCAAGCATTGTGGTAGTGAAAATGATCGTTGGATGTATTTTAAATTTTTTTGTGAAATGCCTGTTGTTGGTTGTTTTTGTTCCATTGGTTCAATAGACATGTTTCACCTCAATCGTGAATATTGGTCTTTTCATTTTCAGTGGGGTGCTGCTTACTGTGTTCGTGGAGGGCCTGAAAGGGAAAGGCTAGCAATGGAGGTATGCACTTTTGCCTCCTTTTCAACTCTAAACTTGTTTGGATGAGACATGGCGGTTCTTAAAAATTATTTATGCTGGCATACTTTGGCTGTGCGGGCATTGTTGTGTACTTTTTCCTAAAACATGTGCTGAGAAAGTGCATAATTTTATTTGTTTGAGTTGATGATTTTTTTAACTATAAAATCAGAAATCTTTTTTCCCTTAGCTCATGATGTTGATTTGCGTTTTGCTGATGTATGTTTATTTTTAATCCTGTAGTATTTGGAGCGGAGAGAATGCGAATACGATAAGAAAACCCTTGTAGATTTTTACAAGGTGAGAAAACTATCATTTAAGCACCTTCCTTGAGATTATTAATTTGGTTACCTATGTGTCTTTATATGTTTTCTGAGTTCTTATCCTAATTTTATGTTTTCCTTAATCTAGGAAGGGGATCACTCACAGCCTGCTTTAACTGGAGTTATAGTGTAAGAATCTGCTTGGCAACTCGAAAATTGTTTTATTACAACCGATGATGGCAGGACTAACAAGCTTTTTTTTCTCCTCTGCAGTTTCACCTCCACTCCAGATAAAGTATCAAACAAGTACTACTTGGGACCTGCCCCCCTCGACGAAATGGCTAGGTATGTCACATTGACCTATACATTTATTCAGTTATATTTGCAGCTTATAATTCCTTCCCTTGATGAGCGTCTTTACTATTTCAGACAAATTGCTACTGCCCATGGACCTTGTGGGAACAACAGAGATTATCTATTCCTGTTAGAGAAAGCCATGTTTGACATTGGTGAGAATCATTTTCTTAAAAACACCTGTGGTCATGGTGTCGTGCCTAAATGTATTGTTGTATCACTTTCATGTTTAAAATTTAATTTTCCCCTGGCGCTCAGTTACTGAATTTTGAGTGAATGTCCAGGTCAAGAAGATGATATGGTGATTGAGTTGGCAAATGAAGTGAGGAAAGTACTTGGAGTTGTTGGAAATGGAATTTCCATTGAGAAGAAGTTGCTAGTTCAATCTCACATTGCTCTTAGTTCCTTTGTACCAGTCCCTCAGATGCGTCCGCTACCTGAAGTTGTTGCCCAGGATTCTTGATATACAACACTAATAAGTGAAAGAAGGCATAAACCACAGCTCCTGGTGAATCGTCTATTGTGCCTTTTCTTGTTTTACGTCTACCAAAAGAATCTTCTATGACGTATTATCCTTTATTTAGCCCTCTTAAAAATATTTCATTTTGTTTGCACATTGTTATCTATACCGGTCTGATCTACCCTCTTAACATTGCCACGTCTCTGACTGCATCAGCATCTTATTTTAGCTTAGGTTATCCTTATGAAACGGTTATTAATCCTTGTAGCCAAATGGGTTGAGCAAAATAGTTGTAACAGGCTAATTCATGGCCCATCACTCAATGATAATTTCTTTTTGGGAACTGGCTAACAGTACTAATTCTTGTTTACTTTGAGCTTCATGCGCTTGTTGCCTTTTTTGTAATAATGTAAGTGAGACCAATAGGTAAATTTTGTAGCTTGGGAGTTTCGAGAGAGTGTGTGATGTCCTAATATGCAGAAATGATCACAGGATAGGTATCTGTAATATGTGCTTTGTTCTTGTCGCGCTATAGATTGATATGCTTGATTGATATGATTGTTTGCTGTAACGAAGCTTTACATGAAGAGAGCATGCGTTACCTAAGCTCCAAATGATTTCATTGATTCCGGTTCTTTCTTTTACCTTCAATATGAGGTATAACTTCCAGACTGACTGGGGTAACGTTCATCAATAACGGTGGGCTAGCACCTCCGTGTCAATATTTGGAAGTCTATCATTATGGCCAATTAAATTTTATATTTGGTAAGTCTGTCATTATGGTCAATTAAATTTGATGTGTAATCCGGTGTCTGGAATCTGTGCCAACATGGAAGCTTTAGTCTTTCACGATCTGTTCTCCCCCCTTGCAAAGGAGCCTTTTATGCCAGGGTGGTAACTTTTGATATACGACGATCTGTCCTCCTCCCTTACAGAGGAGCCTTTTATGCCAGGGTAACTTTTGATATACGACCCCATAGAATGCGTGTTTTATGCCAGGGTAACTTCTGATATACCGGCCCGTAGGATGTTTGAATGAGAATGTCAACCAATGTCATGCTTGAACGGGGCAACAAACATCTAGAGTTATCATTAAAAGATTTTAGTGATTTCGATCAACCTTGTCTCAAGGTCCAAATTGCTCAAATGAAAACTGTTAAAAGAATGTGAAAACCTTGGAAGTGTTTGAAGGGGTAGAAAGAGCGTTTCCAATGGAGGATAGTTTGGTTGACATGGCAGATACATTCTTCTCTAACGTGTCCACTCTGGATTCCATTTTGGTTGTTTTGGGCATCCAGACCAATTTGGTATATTAAAGAACGTGAAAGCCTTGATTTAATATGAGAAAACAGTAAAGGATAGCAGAAACAGAGAGAGAAAATAGCTGGAATGTATTTGATTGATAAAGTGTTTACAGGGATGAATTAGAAAACAAAAATAGGTTAAGAATAACCTCCCAAGTACAAGCCCGATTACAGAGAGAATATCTCCCCTGCCCAAAATAACTGAATGCTAAAAGATGCCTACACATTCCTATTGCCCTCATTATAAGCCCTCATTATAAATGATTGCTTCTAATAGAAAGGGTTGATATATCCAACTATGTTGGTAATTCCTTTGTTGTTCTTCTATAATACACCTTGAAAGGTCTTGGTCTTTTCTCAATAACTCTATAAAAAACATGACATCCTGAACCATGAATTTTGGCAGCTAGCCTCGCATGTGATCGATGTCCCAGCATACTAATTTCATTCTTGAAGCCAGTTGCCTATGTTGTGCAATCGAAATTTGTGCTGCTTTAGGAAATTTTGGCCTATGACCGTCTGTTTTGTCCTTTTAACAAGGCTTTTCATACCGAGGTAACATTAGATACAAGGTTGTGGAACTTAAGGATGTACGAATAGCAAGGTCAGTGAATATTGTGCCGAAACCATTGGGACCAAAGACCCTTAAATGCCACTAGTAGATTTTATCGGTTCTGTTTCGGGAGCTTAAACAGGAGCTCAACAGCCCGAAGTTCGTCTTGGGCCGGTTTAGTTTGCGTTTTGACGATATCCCAACATATTAATTTCATCCTTCTGACCAGTTGCATATGTTGTGCGACATATATTTTCTAGTAACGAAAGACGGCTCCCTTCCATTGGCTAATAGTAACCCTTTTCTTTTTGTTGAAAGGGCTAACAAAAGCATAAAGATCCCTCTAAATCAATTTCCAGAAGGAGCAACGCATCTATAACGTGCAAGTAACCACAGGCTGCCCTTTTTCCCCCAAGTCCTTAATCAGTAAGGAACCAAAATGGAATTGTATTATTGGTTGAGTAAAAAGCAGAGAGTTAACATAAAAGAAAAAATGTAGTAAGAACGTGGGTGTTTTGCACTGTTTAAAGTTAGGTATTATAGCTCCATTGCCCAGTCTAAAGTTGTTTACTTTATAAAAACTGAAAAGAAGATTCAAAAAAGGCAAACTCTAATCTAATCTAATCACCAACTTTGTCCTAAAGTCGGTGCCTGTCTAAATCAACCTCTGTCAGTTTTGTTTTGTTTTCTCCTTCATACCCTTCATATTCTCTCTTTTTTACACCCAAATTCTAAATTTTAGCATTTGATTGATTAGCCATTAATTATCTTTATAGTTTCTCATAAGAGACAAAAATTAAATGTTATTTTCGTTTAGTTTAGTTTTGTGATTCAGTTAGTCTTTTTTATTATTTGCAATGAGAAGTGGAGTTGCTGAATTTTTAATGTAGTAATCAAATTAAACCAATTCAATGAAATTCTTATTGTGAGTTTGTGATTTTTCTTAGATTATCCATGACCATTGGAGAGCTTGATATAGTTGCTTTGCCAACAGCGATGAGTATGAGTATGGGTTGGTAAAGCGCGGGTATGGATGTGCTAAAATGGGTATGATGTAGGAAAGGTGGTGTGGGTTGAGAGTGGTAGGCATGAGTCTACTTTATATGGAAAGTTTTGGCCATGTCACATGGGCGATTGGTCACCTTAAATAGTAAAATTAACGGTCCGGTTCATTTGGGAGCTTAAAAAAAAATAATTCCTTTTATGTTTCAACACAATTAAAAATATTATAATTATTTCGAAAAATCTAATCAATTTTTCAAAACACATGATAAAAAATTTAAAACGTCCAAAACACAAGAAAAAGAATAGATACTTATAGACATGAGGGGAGGCCATTTAAGTAATTTGAAGGTCAAAGTGTACAGTTTTTGGCTTTCACTTTCACTTTCACTCACTCCCATACAATACAAGTTTGCTTGCTCCTCTGGTTTTCCTTACTTAACTTGGTGTCTATATAAACCCACCATTCCTGAATATGTCTTCCCCTTTCTTTCTCCCGCCCCCGCCCCCGCCCCCGCCCATATACAGAGATGAAGCGAAGCGCGTCAGAATTAGCTCTTCAGGAGGTTATAAATAAGACAAGCCAAAGAGAAATTAAAGATGAACATGCCTATGCCGACCCTTTTTTTTCTTCTGACTTGGAAGCTTTTCTTGGCGATGCTGATTTCAACTTCGCCTTCAAAAATCTGGTTCTTTCCTCTCACTCTCTTCATTACTTATCATCATCATCATGTTGATTTGCTTATTAATATTTGAGTAAAATATTGCAGGAAACGATGAATAGTTGGTCTGATAAAATTATGATGAGCCCAAACCAATCTTGCTGTATTTCATCACCACCCATTGACGCCTACTCATCAGTTTGTGGTTAGTTCTCTATTATTGAAATAAAAATACTCGAAACTCCTTAAGGTTATAGAAAATTAACAATTTAACCCTTATAATACATTCTTAAATATTATTTCTTTTTGTCCGTTAGTAATAATGCATTTGTCTGGATGCTATGTTATGTTATAAAAAACAGTACTACTATTATAAAGTTTCTAAGCATTAATTATTTTGATGATGAATAAATTAGCTTCGGCTAAGAAAACACAAGACAGAGAAGAAAAGCAGAGGAGGGTATTAACGAGCAGTGGTTCCTCAGAAGATGAAGATGGTCCTTGTGAACAGAGCACTAACCCCATTGATGTGAGACGCTTGAGAAGGTATAAATGATATAATATAATATAACATAATTGCTAGTTAGTAGTTTAATTTTCAGTCTAATATATAGCTTGATTAATTAGGATGGTTTCGAACCGGGAATCAGCTAGACGATCAAGAAAAAGAAGACAAGCACATTTGCATGAACTTGAATTTCAGGTGGAACAACTGTCAGGTGAAAATGCAACTCTATACAGGCAGCTTTCAGATGCCACCCAACAATATCGTGACGCTGATACTAATCATCGAGTGCTTAAATCAGATGTAGAAGCTCTTAGGGCCAAGGTAGCTTTTTTTTTGAACTTGTATAATATAATTTGTCCAGTGGATACTAATTTTATATCTTGTTGGTAATGGTAAAGGTGAAATTGGCAGAAGACATGGTGACTAGAGGCTCCTTTAGCCAAATAGTTCAAAATCAAAATCAGCATATAAATGCACTTCGAGCTGTACCAAATGTGTCTCCGACAGTAACTATCAGCGGAGATCATGAAACCTCTTATGGTGGAATCTCAATGGTTAATATCGGGAATAGTGTCATTAGTGATGCTGTCAGCTGTGTTTCTGAGCTTTCTTTCCCTTCGTTATAGCTTGATTACTATTAGATATTTAATTAGCTAATGATGCTGTTTGTAATACTATTAATCTACATGTTGTTTCATTTTCCACCACCTCCATTTATAAATAAATCAACATGCAGATTTATTTTATGGGCAATGATTCACAATGAACTCAAATCTATAGAATAAAATTAAAATCTTAAACAAAACGAATTTTAAGTATTTTATTTGTTTTATTATGATCTTAGGAAGAATATACAAATTGCCACTAAAAAACAAATGAAAATTTGTTAATTCAGATACATAAACGAACATATTGGTTTTGATTCGAATTCAAACGGAAGACAAATTAATTAGAATTAGAAGTCATCATCATACATTCAAACTCGGAAAAATCAACCTTTCCATCAAAATTCAAATCCACAACCTGCAACATTTTCTCCATATCTTTAAGATCCAAGCCCTTATCAAGACCTAAGCATTGTAAAACCCTTTTAAGCTCTTCTGCTTCTATATACCCATTACCATCTTCATCAAATATTTTGAAAGCTTCAAGCAGTCGATCTGAATCACACCCTTTTCCCAATCCACCAATCACTTCTTCCACTGCCATTTCCTCACCGGATTTGTCGTCTTCTTCTTCTTCCCTGAAATATGGAAGACCAAGATTCTCCACCACTTTCCGTGCATTTTCCTTCTTTATCTTACCGTCATTTTCCATTCCGAACACCGCAGTCAAGGCTCTGATCGTCAAGTCGTCAACCTCAGCTGCTGGTTTGCAACTTATTAAATTAGAATCGACAGTGCAAGGTGGTCTTGATTTTGATCCTGCGACTCCTAATGCTTCCACTAGTTTAGAACAAATTTTAACTATTCTCATCATTTTGCATGCAACAGCAGAAGTTGTCTGCTTCCTTTCCTTTTCTTTTTTCCACACTCTCTCAGTGTTGCGTTATGTTATGTCCATCAGGTTTTTATAGAGAGAAACACATGGAAAAGAACCTTGTAGTTGGTAGAAATTACTGTGAATGCCACTCTATTAATTGTCTAATTATTGCTTCCATCCATCTAATGTTGATGAATTTCCTTGGTGTGCAAAGCTGGCAAATTCTCTTACACAACACTACTCAGTATCGGTCGCAGATTGGTTCGCTGTATCGGGTAAATAATTTCCTAACCAGTTCGTTTTATGTATCATAATAATCTAGTTCCAAAAATTAATGAATATTGGAAGTTAAAAATGGGGTTACATACATTAGAAGAAGCTGATAACTTGGAGATGCCGTATCCTAATCCATAAAATCGGAATCGGAATCGGAATCGAAATAAGAAATAAACACACTAGCTGCTAATAACAGATATATCTGGATGTCAGGAACAACTAAACGGAAATAGGAATAGTCTGTAAAGTTGAGAGTTGATTGCATTAACAGCTATTAATTAGCTGACGATCTCTACCTAAAGAGCAGCACTTGTTTTATGAACAAAATGAGACCAATTGTTATTGGAATTATGCAGTAATAAGTAAAATTAGGTCCTGATTCTGATTAGTGATTATATCTTGTGTTAAATTGTCACTATCAGTACCTTACTAAAGCAAATGCACCTTCCATGCACTACACTGCTTCCATCAATAAAATAAAACAAATTTCAGCAAATCTCATCGACTGACGATAATAAATTATTTTAAATAGAAACCGCGTTTTGTAGTTGTAATCTGCTGATTAAAATCATAAATTAATTTTCTCATCCATCTTCTCAAATACTATATTCCCTTCTGCTTCTGCCCCATCACGTGCATCAACTTATTGGGATTTCTGTTTATCATTTATTTTTTAGCTCTTCTTCGTCACTACCACAATGTCTCTGTAATTATTAGTTTTTAATACTGAAGAGCTGGCTGGCAATGGCATATCACTAACTAGTGATCTTTTTTTTTAATAATAAATTTTCAAAAAGAAACCAGAATTTACCTTTTGGTTTGGGTACGCCTGATTCAGCACTCCACAATGTGCTTCCGCTGCCCTTTTTCTCACCCAGCTTAAATATATTTTTGTTAACAAAAGATTACAACAAATGAAATACAATAATCTATATTGTATTTTCCTATCTTGTTTTGAAGTATTTCAATTTGTATAATTTGTATATAGTACATGTGAAAAGAAAAAAAGGACGAAATAAATCATTTTCGCGTTCAGTTAATCATCGGTCTCCCAATGTTTAACTGTAAATCAGGCCCTCTATCACCAGAATTGGAGAAATCGTCAGGAACTGGGATATTCAGCTCTGAACAAACAAGCTGAACAATTTTTCTTGTGACACCACCAAATGACAGTTTGTTCAGTGTCACTGCAATAGCAAACCTATTATTGATGTCACAAAATCCAGTTGATCCGCCCATACCTGAGTGCCCGAACCCAGTTAAGGATCCATCATTTGAACCAGTTCTTCTAAATCCTAGTCCAAATTTTCCTTTTGGTATCGCCAAAGTTGCATACTCACCCACACCCATGAATGCGTCGTGAATCCTAGGATTAGTGAATATCCTTACATCATTTTCTTTATTACCAGGAGCACAATTGTTGGTTGCATTACCATTAGTAGCAAGTCTGTTGTAAAGATCAATGCTTCCCTTTCTAGCATGATCACCATTCTTAAACTCTGAGTGGCTAGAATCATTAGATGTGTTCTTTGAAGAAGTAGATGCCTCGTTATTCTTGCCTTTTCGATTTTTCTTTTCTGAAGGGAACTTGGGAATGTGAGGGTGGCTACCAAGGGGCGGCTTAGAGAGAGAGGAATGCGCTGGTGGAATTATGCCTCCATCAGCCAGGGCAGCATAGTATCGTGCAAGAGCACGGGCTGAACAATGCCCATTGGCCGCAGGTATGATTGCCCGGCGGACATTTAACATATTAAATAATGCAGGCAATGCAGTTACCATTTGGGCAATGTTTGTTGGCTGGAAGGAAGATGGCAAGTCAGAACGATTGTTCATCTCTATAATATTTTTTAGGTCACTTAAATCTATTGTGAGTGCTGCAAGTCGAGATTCCACACCTGAAGCAATTTTTATGTTTTTTATTTTAATTTCTTCACGAACTTTTAAGCGTATCAAACTAAGTCAATCAAGACAAGCCAAAGATTTTCTGCATACCTGGAGGAATTCCGACATATAGCTCGCCTTCAACTTTTAGGGGTTTAATGAATGCTTCTTCAAGAATCTCTTGAAATTTCTTACCAGATGCATGCTGTTTCATGTAACGACATAATTAGAGAAAGAACTGAGTAACTATACTCTGCTTCCCAAAAAACATCTTCCTCCTTCAGGGATTGTGCAGAGTTACAAGCTTATGCAACATAAACAACGACACAATGAACTCAATTCTTAACTTTATATAGATGAACAATTACTGTTTCAGAAATTGCATTTGCATGATGTCGGAATTCTCAGTATTAAAATACTTAAACATGAAACAATACCTCAATTATTCCACCACAAAGCCAACCAAATGACAAATAGTGATACAACTGCTCCATGCCCGGCTCTGTTTCTGGTTTTGCAGCACAAATATGTTCCATGCATTCATCCCATTCGCACATCATCAAAGGATTTTCTTCTCTAAGATTACCAAAGGCATTGTGCAAACCAGATGTATGATTTAGAACATGATGAACCTGACAAAGAACAAATAAGCAACATAGGATATAATGAAATGGTAGTCTGACAAGGTCACAAGTTATAAACATAAAAAATTCCACACCTTTATGCGATCTTTTCTATTTGTTCCAAATTCTGGCCAAATAGCCGCAACATTTTCATCGAGCTTGAGTTTTCTGCAGGACATAATACACCATATCAGGAACTATTATTCTCCCTTCAAAAAATTAAAAACCTTTACAAAACAAATTCTTTTGCAGAATTTCAGATCATTCATGATTATCCAATTGAGTATATTTATTTAAACTCTATATCCTTAATAGTTGATACACTGATTCAATCTCATATTCTATCCTAAAATTCCCTAATTATCAGAGGGGGATACAATTTCTCATAAAATCAAATACTACTTAATTACTTATTTCACTTGACAGTTTAACAAACATTTAAAACATGAAAAAGACCTCTAGGACAATAACATACCCATTGTCAACAAGCCAATGCAACATTCCAGCTGTGATTCCCTTTGTAACAGAAAACACTGGAAAAAGGCTATCAGGCTGAACTGGTCGAGGATCATATCTACCAAGTACTCCAGCAGCAGTATCAATAATAACCTCTCCATCTTTGTAGGCGCATACCTTTAGGCATCATTATTCAAATATTAAAACATTTGAACATAAGAATTCTCATAATTTTCATGTCAAAGAATCATAAATTAGAATTTGGCTAGGACTCTATAGCATCTCAATACAACTTAATATCATATACAGATAGTCCTCTCATGCTACTTTCTCCATGCTTGTAAAATGATAAATCTCAATCCCAATGTTCAAATGTTAAGCTCTTCTAAGAATCTACTCAAGCTCAGTCACTGAACTTGGCCAGAATGAAAGATGTTCAAATGTTAAGCTCTTCTAAGAATCTATTCAAGCTCAGTAACTGAACTTGGCCAGAATGAAAGTAAGTTCCTGAATCTCACCGTCAAAAAAAGGTTCCTGAATCTTGACAATCTCTCAGCTATTTGTGTTAGCTTTAGGGAGAATGATTTGCACCTAATATGGTATTTGGAATGATCCTTTCCATTATAAGTAAATACCCAAAGAAAAAAGATATTCACTTTTGTATCGTAGTATTTTACAGCCTTTAACCCCATTTATTCATTCAATAGGTTTTAACTTAAGGAAACCTCTTCGATATAGAAAAAGACCAAAAAGCATTTGGGTTCCCTATTAAGGTCACAAATTAGCAAAAATAGTAACAACGAAAAATGAAATGCAGAAAACACAAGTAGGAGACAACTGCATTAAGTTTATATTCATGCTCAATAACAAAAGTTAAATTATCTTTTATCACATTAATATTAGATAAGATTGCGGACCTGGACTCCAAGTATTTTTTCTTCATTTCCCAGTTCAATTAAAAGCTGCCTCAACTTTTCCTCCAAATTAGAATGAACTGGTGTGTCATACATCCATTGTGCATTTCCAGCTGCTCCTTTATTCACATTACTGAAATTTGAATTCATAGTTCAAACATATTGATTAAAACCCATAGAAATTGAATTTATATTTAGGAAAGAGTAGACTCACCTTTGTAACGCAGATTCTGCAAATGGTCTCATGATGTCTTGATATACTATACGAACATTCATCATGGAAGAAAGCCCTGGATCCAACATAAATTGGTAAAGAAAGAAATGATCCTGTGCACAACAAGGTACCAACTGGGATTTCTCAACAAACCTCTGAGAAGATTGAGGACCCGAGAAAATATTACAATATCTCCAGGAATTGCATCAACCTGAAACAAAATGCTTGTTATTATATGTGACTAAAAGATTCAAATGAAACACTCAGATATAAGGTGAAAATAGGCATAAGGGATTAAATTGTTTAACTTCTTTTTTTATCTTTGCCCGGCCAAAGATTTCACGTTTTCCTTAACAAGATTATCGTCACATGATGGGAATTGCAGTATAATCCAGCTTTCCGTCAAGCATGGAAGTCGAGATGATGGAATCAAAGTGACCCTAAGTTATAACAAGGCAGAATCAAAAGTCAAACCCACATTAATATCAACATTTCTGACCTATCAACTCCTAGTTGGACATAGATAAACATTTGTATGCCGAAAACTCCATATATTATTCAGACGATCAGGTTATCTAATTCAATCAGTCGGGAATGATGCATAAAGAAAAAGCACATCCGCTCCAAATATTTGGTAAACAACAACATACAGAATCTTCCGACATACTAGTGGTTCTTAGAAAAGAAGTGAAAAAACTAGTAACCAGTAAATGCAGCCGTAACCAGGCTCTGAAAATATATATATATATATTGCAGAGCCTAGTTAAGGCTGAATTTGTATAAGTGGCAATAAGACCCTTATGCAATTGTAATTTCTAAAACTCAATTCTTTAGTTACAAACCTAAACTTGATCATATTTAAGTTTCATAGGCCACTCCCTTAGAAATAAGTTAAGTTAACTAACAAGAAGGGTACATAATTTTTCATCAAATTATCAACTGTAACTCCCATAACTAAGCTTCCAGCAAAGTATGATTCTGTTCACTTCACCTTGACGTAATATACAACAAACAAAGTACACTTAATATGTATCAATAACAATTTAAGACAAGGTAAGAAGCA
>CATIWJ010519845.1:0-10760 GCA_949640765.1 Croton laevigatus | reverse complement strand
AATTGCTCTCTGGGCAATATTTGCAGAAGATTGTTCAAAACACAAACTTATGATTAATATTTTAGTTTGAAATATAAGTGAATACTATAGTGTTTTTTTTTCAATTTCTATTTCTTGTTTTATTCTATTTCAATAATTGATTTGTGTTTATGCGTGTGGATTTCTGTTTTCATTTTCACAAAGACTAAAAAAAAGGAAGTGGCTGATAACAATTCTGGGTAAGAATTCATCAATGTAATGTATCAACTTTTTTTTTTTTTAATTAAATTTTGGGAATGGGATGTCTTACTTGTGAAGAAAATTTGGTCAGCCACGCTTGCTTTCCATCTTTGTTACAAACCCTACCCATTCTATTTTTTCTCTTGAATACAGAGAAGAGAGACGAATTTGGTGCTGCAGATCGACGATCTCTATGATCATTGCTCCACTTTTGATTTCACCAATTATTGCAACCTAGCAACCACACTTCAATTTCGATCGATAATCAAGCTTTTGATTTCATTGACGATTACAAACTAGCTGTCAAGCTTCCATTTTGATTGGAAAGCCATCTTCTTGATATAGTTAAATTGGTTTTCATTTTGCAGTGATTTAATCTTGAGATCTGAGTTTTTAATTTCTTTGTCATATGAGTTGAATGATTTATGGTTGCTGATAAATACAAAGTGGTGTTTGCTTTGGGCAATTTGTGGTTGATGAACACCTAATTAGTTTCCTTACCAGCTCTGATCTTCTTCATTTCTCATTATTTTTCTGTCATCATCAACGATCACAACCTAGTTGCCGGACTTCTATTTCAATCAGCAACCTAGGTATGTGTTCTTTATCATCTCTACGGTTCTTCCACTTTTTTGCAGCCAACTGAATTCCAAACTCTAATTATCCTACTTTTGTTGTCGATAGAGAGAAAGACGGAGCTTTGTGGATCGGCGATGGCGAACATTTGTGAACATTTCTATGCCCTCCTTTTCATTGTTTATTGCAAAGAACAGCAACAGAGAGGGGCAAGAGAGAGGAGAGAGGAAAGAGCTTCAAATCAAGTGTTATAATTGCCATGTCAGCCGCCAAATCATCAAGCAACCAGCTGAACCTACAAAACCGGCAAAATCGAATTATTTGCAAATTCTCTCCAATTTCAGCGATTTTAAAGTAAGAATTTGAAGTTTAGGTACCATCAAGAAAGACCCCTAAAAGTTCAGGTACCGTCGTTGCGATTTACCCCTATTTCCATGAATGTTTCTAAAGTAGTTATTGCATTAAAGCAGAAATTGTAAGCTGTATTTGTAAGCCATCTTGTTTTGTGTGTCCAATCAATGTCCTAAACTTGAAGTATCACTTCCAATATCAATATATAATGCCTTTAAACTTGTCTCAATCGAAATCTAAGGTCATAACCAACATGTAATTAAAATGAATTTTCGACAATATAAACAAATATAAATCTAACTAACCAATGTGCAGAATCTTATATGAATGATTATTTGAAGAGTTCTTTAAAATAAAATACAAAGTCAAATATAAACTCTTTTATGCTTTTTATAGAATCGAAAATCTTCTAATACAAACTAAACTAACTTGCACAAACTCTAGTTCAACTCTAGAAAGGAAAAGAAATTCAGCCTGATTTAGTAGAAAATCGCAAAAAGTGAAACATACTATAAGGATAAGAGTGACTTTATTACTCATTTTGCTTAATATAGATTTGCCAATACACGGTCCATCACTATAAACTATCAGCTGCTGAATTAAAGAACTCATCAAATATCTAAGTTATAGCTGCATGAAACAATTGCACTAAATGTCCTCCTACTCCTAGTCCATTTAGAACGTGCATTGAATCGGTTATCATTGAAAGAGGACATAAAGCTACAGCCTAGAACAATTTAGGGCCAAGTAGGTTAACTGGAAACATAGATGTCCACTTTGGACACCTACAACAACTTGGGTCCTTTAGGGTGGCTGCAAGTATAATGTCTTTATGCTAGAAACACAAAAGTTGAAAACTTACGCAAAAGATTACAAATGGCTGACAATGAACATATGAAATATCATTTATGTTAATGAAAATATCTTGTAATGTCAACTAAGAACAGAAAAAAGATAATCCAATCAGAACAAAAAAAAAATATACGAGCAGCATAATAAATCTTTAAAAGAAGCATAATCCATGATATTAAAGTATAGAAACAACAAATGAGAGTAGGTGCTATAACCAAAGAGAAATATCGTGGAGACGAACACAGATCTCTGGAATGTTTTAAATTTCATCATTTACAATATCGTTGTATACTCTAGTTTCGAAACTGCAACACAAATACATTCATGAGACCAAAGACCAGTTCCGGGTAAAACAGATCCCCTGCTTTTTCCCTCCCCAGCAAAAGAAAAATGAACTTAATTAAGAAATCAATACATTCTCTTTTGCAAGCTGTTGAACAACATAAGCTCCGAGTGTATCATCATGCACAACAACTCGATGCCATTGGGCGGGTTTGACAATTCTTTGGTCATATAAGCCTCCATTCCCAACAGTAATCACTTTTACTGTTCTGCCATTCTTTAAGATCTTCAGCACAGGAGCTTGCCCAATTATTCCACAGATGACCATTCTTGATCACATGTGGCCGCAAGCACAGAGTGACCATTCTTGATCTTCAATCACGTTTTGTAACACCCCTTTCTAGGCTTACCGAAATAATCCTATAAGAGGGTCATACATATCTTTTGCACGGTATACAGAACTTAAAATTTATTAATTATAAATATTACATTACATATAATGTATTTTATTACAAATTATACTACAGTTCTTTACAATTTTTCAGTATATGTTATCTAAAGCTTGGGTGATTCCAATGGCGTAGCTACGTTGGTTCTTTTCTCGAACTTTCATAACCTGCAAGTTAGCAAACATTAACTTGCTGAGCGATAAGCTCATTAGGTACTTTACTTTTAATATTATAAATTCACATATTCAATCCATGTATGCACATATAGCAGTCAATAACATCATAATATCATGACAGTACAATACACATTTTCACAGCATATGCATTTAATTGCAATAAACAAGGTAAAGTGCCAAACCTGGTTATTCGCTCCACAAATAGCTTATCTTCAAATTAACTTTAATTTCTCTTTTTCTTCCTTAAATCAGACCTATAATAATTATAGAATATATTTAACAGCACTAATTATATTTTCTTAGGTCTCTAGTTTGTCAATTTCTCAAAATAATCCCAATCACTAAATTAATTAATTCTGTTGGGCTTAGTTGAATCAATAAAATAAGTTTCAGGGTTAATTTTGAATAAGGAAGGACTTGAATGAAAAGACAAAGATACTTCTGGGGTCACGCCGTAATTAACTGAAACCCCAGGTGCCGAAGTTGTAATATGCCGCTTCATCAAAACAGCGTCGTTTTGGAAGATTTCAAAACGTCGTTGTTTCAGACAAAACGCGGGCTTCCTCAGCGTTTCCTTCACCTTCTTCGCCCGTTTCCTCTGTACTGGGTTTCACCAGACCCGAATACCCGTCTAGGCCCATTACCGATTCTGGCAACGACAGGCGATAATCAAGGTACCGGTCTTCTCCTCTTGGCGTCTCCGGCGGAGCTCCCGGAAGATCCTTAAGAAGCTTTCGGATTACCCAAGTACTCGATGGATGATCCGATCAGATATAGAGTTCCTGGCTACTGGTCGACGAGTTTCTCCCTTCTAACAATGTTCCCAGATATTGATTTCCTTCACCTTCTTCATAGAAAATATGAAGAATAGCAATTTGGAATTTCCTTCTCATTCTTCCCTACGGTTCTGCATCTTTTCAAACCAATATTTTGTTCCTCTAAATCGTTAAACTCTTCCCTTGGGTCTCTTAAAATATTCTCTAATACCCACTCTAAACCGGAGTCCAGATCATTGAAGTTAGGATGCTAAAAAAGAAGAGAGAATTAACTTGATATTTAAAGTTAAAGGTAAGAAATACTAAAATTGAGTAAAAGTTTGAAGTTTTATTTTTGATACATTCTCATGCAAAAATCATATTCCCTACATCCTACAAGTCTCAAAATTTATTTCATATCTCTGCCAACACAATAATTCACCTTCCCAATTCCTGCCAACTCAATCCTTCCTTCCAAATCCCCTTCAAATCCTCCATTTTCCATTTTAATTTCAACTTAGTCCAAATTAAACTAGTCTCTATTTAGTCCTCCAAATTCAAGACCAATTTCAATTAAATCTTATTTTGACAAATTTTATTTTAGTCCTTTTAATTTCTTTCCAATTTCAATTTAATTAATTTATATTTTACCCAATTTACAATTTTGCCACTCCGACGAGTCTTTGGCGGTCGAGATGTAATAAGTAAAGTAAATATGATTAAAGAGAGATAAAATAATTACAAAGTTAAAACTTTAAATTTCGCGGTTTGTATTCGTAATTCTTGTCTTAAGCTCCTCCTTCCTCAGTCTTTATTTTATTATTAGATTTTATGGTGAATTTACGAATATAACTTTCACATATTCCATTTCTTAATTTATCTCTATTAAATATATTTACTATTAATATTTCATATTTATTTACTCTCATAATTTCTCCATATATTTTCTATTTATTTCTCATCGAATAAACCGATTAAAATATTTATAATAACATTAGATCCCAAGGCATCGTCATGCATGAGACCAGTTGGTCACGAGCGAGACGAATCTCAGCAAGGTCATCGCGAATGCGATAGTGATGTTGTAAACACGGCATCCCTTACTTTAGACTTTTGCGTCTTTTGTTCTTTTAGCAATATCTTTTGCCTTTCAGGAATAATTTAAGTAATTTATTTAAAGTACATTTTAAAGCTTATTTGTATACTCGGGTATTCCATATTTTGAATTTTAGATTCCAGATGTGACACGTTTGACGATTCAGTCCAAATCTCACCTGGAAATTAGGCTATTTGTCCAGGCTCCAAGTTTTACAACTCCTTTGAAGGGAAAATTCCACTTGATTTATCTAATTGCTCCACTCTTCAAATCCTTTTTTAAAAGTACAACAAACTAGAAGGAAATATTGCATTCCAAATTTTCAACTTGTATAAGCTTAGGGGGCATTGGTTCGCACATGGAAAACATAATAGAATCAAGAAAGGGAAACAAAGAGAAAGGAAACAGAGAATCAGAATACCTTTTCCTGTTTGGTTATGCTCCAAAAACGGAATGATTTGCCACTAATTCCTTTTGTGACTGTTTGGTTTGAATCAAAGAATTGTTATTATTATTATTATTATTATTATTATTATTATTATTATTTATTATTTATTTATCTATTTATTTTTATTGTTATTATTATTTTTTTCATTATTATTATTATTGGGGAGGGGAATGAAAATGGGAATGAAAAACCATAGAGGAGGGTGGGATATCAATGTAGGGACTTTGGGGAACACTAAAAAGAGAAAAAGGTCAAGGAAATGATTAAATTGGCCAAACAAATAACTACAAAAGGAATCACCCCATTTCATTCCCTTTCCCTTCCTGATTATCCCCAACCAAACGCCCTTTTATTTTTTTTGATTTTTGGGGTAATTATTTGAATGGACCAATTCCACCGTCATTGGAAATCTTAACTTATTGGAAATTGTTAAAATTGTGATATTGAATCTGATTTAGTTAACTTTTGTCCTATTTTTACGGAATAAAATAATCACTTCTTATTTTTTAGGCATATAAGTAGAAGAAAATCAGATTTAGATTCTCTTGTTTTGAAGCAGATTTTTCTGCGTTTTATGACCACTAGCTTGATGTATAAATTGATGCTTTGTGATTTCAATAAATATATGATCTCTGCAAGTTCTCTTTATACTTTTCAATTCTAGTTTACCAACAGATTGGTATTAGAGCATATGATCTTAAGGGATCTGTGAGATTATTTAAAAACACAACCACAAAACCCACCAAAACATTAGCCTAAAGATGGAATATGAATCTTCCTCTTTCACTTCAATTGCACCTCAGTTGTTTGATAGCGCAAATTATCAAATGTGGGCGATCAAAATGAAAGCTTATCTTGATGCAAATGTTTTATGAGAAGCTGTGGAGAATGTCTATCAAGTTCCTCAACTACCAGACAATCCAACGATGGCTCAAATAAAGATTCACAAAGAGAAAAAATTAAGAAAATCCAAAGCCAGATTTGTCATATTTATTGCTGCTTCCTCTGTTATTTTCGATAGAATAATGACATTGAAAATAGCTAAAGAGAAGAAAAAAATATGAGGAGATGAGAAGATCAAAGAAATGCAAGTGCTCATACTCGACGAAAGTAACTTAACCATGGTCTTATTTTGCCGTCCGGTCACCAAAACATCTCAAAAAATGCAACAACATCATCTTTTGTTCCAACCAACAAAGGACGAAGACTCAGGCGTCAAAATGAAGATCGCGATGCATGGAGTTAAAATTTGATCTAGAATCCGTCAATCGATGACTAGAGCTCTACGAAATCGATGATTTCAATTTTGGGTACTAAGGTATCTTTTTCGAATTTCCTGCTGAATTGGTGGCCGGCTGGAGGTGTGAGCATTGTTGAGCTGGGTGCCCACTCCAAGTGAGACCCACAAGCTTTGAAAACAAAAGAAAAAAAAGTAAAAGTCAAGCTGAAAATATTGAATTGCACCGAAAGTTTTTTGCCAAATTGTCAAAGCAAATGTGTTGGTTAGTGGTAGGTGAAGAAATTAAGCATATGGTTGATGTCATTGCTTATGTATTTGAGTTCTACATTTGCCTATAAAAGGCAATGCTTCATTCTTCATTTTGGAATTAAGGGGAGCAGAGCGAGAGCAAAAGGAGAGAGAGAGAGCTCCTGAGCAATACCACAGATAAAATGTAGTCTGTGAAGAGAGAGATTGAGAAGGTTTTCGGAAAGGGTTCCTAAAACTAAGGTGTAGAAAATAGTGAAGAAAATATTGTTGGGTGTTTTTGGAAAATATTTTGAGTGCCACTATTTTTGTATCAATCTCTTTGTATACCTACTATTTTAATAGTGGAAAAATTATTCGGAGTTTGTCCCGTGGACATAGCCCTAAGGGTGAATCATGTAAATCTTGGTGTTATTACTTATTACATACTATTGTAACCTTATTGAAGTGACCTAACAAGTGGTATTAGAGCCAGGTTGAGCTCTTTCAAAGTTTTCGGAATTTTTCTCGAAAAATTCATACGGTCCAAAAATTGGTGTTTTCAAGTTTTTCTCGAAAGCGAAATTTGATCACACCACTAGGTCAGGCTCGACGAGAGAAATGAGATACGTGGAGATGAGCTCCGTATGAATGTTTATTCCCTCCGATATGGTGATTCTGAGGAAGGAGATACGTGGAGATGAGTTCCACATGAATGATTATTCCCTCTGGTATTGTGATTCCTATAAAGGTGATTTCATTTCACTGTGACGATAGGTGAAAGAGAGAAAAGTGAATATTTGTCGAGTGCCTTGTGTCGAAAGTCTTCCTGATATAGTGAAGGTCATGCGGCGTGTCCCGTTGGTTGAAAACGGCGATGTAAGATGATTTGACAGAATTGCTCTTTTCATGGTGTTCGAAAAGAAGGAGATATACGGAGATAAGAGAGTCTCCATGATGTTATTTTCCCTTATTCAAGATTTTTGAATAAGGATGAGTTATCTTTCTCTAAGGTTTTCAGAGAAAGAGAGAAGCTATTGATTAGGGGGAGCTCAGACCCCTCCACCAAATGATAATTGTGTCAAGCAGAGGGAGCCAGAGAGCTTTCAAGCGAAGTTGCCTCTTTTCTGATAAAGAAAAGAAGAAGATGAAAGCAATATCATACTCTTCGGTAGTAGGAAGTTTGATATTTGTGGAAAGATAATAGGCATGATTGATGTCCCCACTTGAGTGTGCAAGGGGAGATTGTTGAGATGGGTGCCCAATCCAAGTGAGACCCACAAGCTTTGAAAACAAAGGGAAAAAAAAAAGTAAAGTCAAGCTAAAAATATTGAATTGCACCGAAAGTTTTCTGCCAAATTGTCAAAGCAAATGTGTTGGTTGGTGGTAGGTGAAGAAATTAAGTATATGGTTGATATCATTGCTTTTGTATTTGAGTTCTACATTTGCCTATAAAAGACAATGCTTCATTCTTCATTTTGGAATTAAGGGGAGCAGAGCGAGAGCAGAAGGAGAGAGAGCTCCTGAGCAATACTACAGATAAAATGTAGTCTGTGAAGAGAGAGATTGAGAGAGTTTTAGGAAAGGATTCCTAAAATTAGGGTGTATAAAATAGTAAAAAAAATATTGTTGGGTGTTTTTGGGAAACACATTGAGTGCCACTAATTTTGTATCAATCTCTTTGTATACCTACTATTTTAATAGTGGAAGAATTATTCAGAGTTTGTCCCATGGACGTAGCCCCAGACGGTTAAGGGTGAATCACGTAAATCTTGGTATTATTATTTATTATTCCGCTGCATTACATACTCTCGTAACCTTATTGAAGGGAGCTAACAAGCACACCTTCTACCTCGACTTGACAAGCACTTGCTCTTTATACTTCAGCTTTATATATTAAGCCAAAAATAAAATTAAACGAGTTTTGTTAAAATATAAACTTAATTATCTTATGGAGCCCGCTTTTTTAATTTTGGAGGAGTTTTTATCATGGGAAAGGTTGATATGCGCTCGTCCTTACAGAAGGACAAGTCTTTTTATTTTTTTTTAATTTTTTTTGAATTTTTTTAAAAAATAAAATTATAGATTGTCTGTATTTAGTCTCAAGATCAATTTTAGAAGGTTGCAGTTTGCAAATTTGACTCTGTTTGAAAAATATCTCATGAAATAAGTAGAACCATTAAGTTTAACAGTCTTAATGGTTCTACTGATTTTATGTGATATTTTTAAAACAGAGTTAAATATGTAAACTGTGACACTCTAAAATTGATCTTGGGACTAAATACAAATAATATGTAATTTTATTTTTTCAAAAACAAAAATAAAAAAAATAAAAAAAAAACTCGACCACATATGTGGTCAAATTTTTTTTTTCTTTTTTATTTTTTTAAATTTTGTTTATAATATTTCAACCATCACTATATTTGCAGTGAATGAGAATCGATTTCATGGAAATATTCCATCAAATATTGGCATTCTACTTCCTCAACTTCAGGCACTATATCTTTGGGGAAACAATTTTAGTGGTCCTATTCCAGTTTCATTATCAAATGCTACCAAGCTTGAAATAATTCAATTTGGTGAAAATAACTTCTCTGGAAAAGTAGATATCAACTTTGGACGCCTACAAAAACTTGGGTTCTTGGCCTTGGATGATAATAATCTTGGAACGGAAGAAGGTAATGATTTTAATTTTATCACTTCTTTACAGAATTGTAGTCATATTAGAGTTTTAGGTACCTCTTATAACATACTGAAGGGAGTTTTGCCGTCTAAAGCTAATTTTTCTTCCTCTCTAAAAAGCATAGCAATGGGTCACAATCAAATGCATGGAGGGCTTCCTCATTGGCTTTTTACTCCTAGTTTAACATATATGAGTGTAAAGAATAACCAAATTATCGGCAACATTCCAATGGAGATTGGTAATCTTGAAAATATACGAGTACTAGGTCTTGATCGTAATAGATTATCAGGACCAATTCCATCATCCATAGGAAATCTAGCGTCATTGCATAGGCTTCAATTAGACAATAACAATCTCCATAGTACACTTCCTACTAATTCTAATTGGCATAACATGTTATTTTTGACTTCTAATCAAAATAAATTATTTGGTTCCATTCCTAAACAACTTTTTTTAGGCTCAAGAGGGTTAGTTGGTCTAGATTTATCTCAAAACAAATTTCAAGGAACACTTCCATCTAAAATTGGCAGTTTATTCAATTTGAATATGTTGATTGGGATGGAAGTGAGGCTCAAGCTGAAATTGAAGAACAAACTGATGAAGATGAAAGTGAAGTTCAAGCTGATTATGAAGAAAAATTTAACAAGGAAGAAGTGGAAGCAACAGAAGAAAATGAAGTTGAACAAGAACTAAAGCTGCCGATTGAAGAATCAAGTCATGAAGAAGAATGTGAAGCATTGGTGAAACGAGAGAATAAGCTAAATTTAAATTCACCATATGTGGATCCGTTTTTACAATCGATGCTGCTGTCTTCATACCATTTTCTTAATGAGCTTAATTTTAATTTTTCCCAAACTAATTATTTCGAATTTAATGATGTTGATTCCATATGCAGGACAATTTCAGAATGAGCCAATCTTGAGGGCAATGTTAATTGAGATCCCGTAGTTATGTCATATGATACGCTCTACGGAATGACGCCTTATTTTAACGGAATGGTACAACGTCTAGCCTAAGAGGTGAAATTTGGCGCTTACTGGGAGGCAACCCAGTTTAGGCCTGTCTAAACCCAAATTTGTCTTCTTTTATTTACTTTTTTTCATTTATTTTATTTTATTTTTAAATAGTGTCATCATCTCTTTCCTGAGTAAATTTCTACGTTTAGAAGAGCTAACGTATGGTCATCAATGGTTATTATAATTTATCAGGGTTAAAAATATTGTTTTTGTTCTGTATAGGAATAACTGAAGGCATGATTAAATTCTACGTTTTAATTTTTAACCTGTATTTTAATGTTTTGACCATTTATTATTTTACCTAATATTCTTTTTATTTACTCTTTTACAGGAAGGATAAAAGTTCCACCCTCTTCATTCAAAAAAAAAAAAAAAAGTTCCATCCCTCTTTG
>CATIWJ010519825.1:0-10644 GCA_949640765.1 Croton laevigatus | reverse complement strand
GATTTGTTAGAAAACAGTAACGGAATCTAGCTATGAGAATACGGAGGACAAGCGAAATGACGAATACGTCACAATATCAGGTTTGGTACTTTGCTCTTATTTGAATTAAATTTAAATACATGTGCTGTGAAATATGTTGCTGTGATGTGGTGCTGCTGTTATCTGCCATATATAAGTGCAATATGATTTAATATGTGAAATTTACAAATAAAAGTAAAATACCTACTAAGCGAAATGCTTAGCAAGTTTAGTGTATGCTAAACTTGTAGGTAACGGAAAGACGCAAAGGAACACAGATTAATCAAGTAGATTAGGCCCACAGAAACACTAGAATGGCATATACTGTGGAATAAAACCGGAAGGCTATGAGACCAGCGGATCAAGAAAATGAAAATTTTATATTTAGCACTGTAATTAATTGTAAATTTTATTTTAGTCAAATGTAATAATGTTCTGTATACCAAGTAACATTAGTTGTAGCACACTTAGCTCAGCTAGAAAATAGTCAGGTTAAGAGGTGTTACAATTACTATTAATGCATTTTAAAAAAGAATAATATAAAAATAATATAAAAAATTGCAGTTTTTTTTCATCAAATGAGATTTCAAATATAAAATATTACGTATGGCACTAATTGATTTACAATTCAAATTGTTACTAAATGATAAATATTTCTACACAAGGATAAAATATAAGTATATATATTAGTAGTTGATTTTTAGATAAGGTGTGTTTTATAAAGTTCATTGTTGTTTTGTATTCTATAATTGTAGGTTGGGTGATTGATAGTTTTTCTAATTAGAAGTTGATAGCTATTTATTTGATTTTTTTTCTCTCAATTACTATAATCACATTTTGACTATATCCTTTTTTTAAATAATTATCAAAGTTAATAAAAAGGTACGTATTTATTTCAATTTAATTCAGTAACCAAGTAAAAAAAAAACCAACTATTCAAATGAAAAACTATTGATTTTTAAAAAGTTGATTTTTTAAAAAAATGATACTACAAAGCATGTACAAATGAACGAGGTGGTTAATTTTGCCAAAACCTCAAATAGCACGACAATAAGTAGATTTTAATTATTGTTCTAGTTAATGTTTTTCTTACACTAATATGTATTGTATTTGTTTTTGGTTAAAATGCAACTATATTCATAGTGATCATATTCAACCTCAACCACAACAACTTGAAAATAATATTAAGCATATACCTCCGCCAATTAGTATTTTTGATACTTTTTTCAGTTCATTCCTTTTGTTCTGAAGAAAACGAAAATACACTGAAGTGCTACATCTGCCTTGAAGTATATGATAAAGGAGTGGACATTGAAATTCTGTCTAATTGTAATCATTTATTACATCCACACTATATTAATCTAGTTGTAGAAAATAATAGATATACATATTGTTAATTTGATTATAGACATATTTCTTGTTGGTTAAAATACAGTTGTATTAATAATGATTATGTTGAACATCAACCACAACATGTTGAAAATAATATTAAGCTTATACCACCGCCAATTACCATTTATGATATTTTTCTAGTTCATCCTTTTCGTTTTGGAAAAAATGAAAGTCAGCTGAATTGCTACATCTGCCTTGAAGTATATAATAAAGAATAGGACATTAAAATTCTGTATAATTATAATCATTTATTACATCCACACTGCTTTAATCTAGTTGTAGAAGATAATAGATATATATATTGTCGATTTGACTATAGATATATGTCTTGTTGATTAAAATACAGTTGTATTAATAATGATCATGTTGAACCTCAATCACAATAAGTCGAAAATAATATTAAGCATATGCCACCACCAAGTAGCATTTTGCATACTTTTCCTGTTCATCCCTTTCATTCTGAAGAAAATAAAAATCAATTGAAAAGCTACATCTGCCTTGAAATATAAAATTCTACTTAACTGTAATCATTTATTACATCCACACTGCATTAATCTAGTTGTAGAAAATAACAGATGTACATATTGTCGACTTAACCATAGACAAATTTCTTGTTAGTTAATGTACAAATGTATTAACAATGATCACGTTTAACCTTAACAACAATAAGTTGAAAATAATATTAAGTTCATGCCATCGCCAATTAGCATTTTCGATTCTTTTATATTTATCCATTTTGTTTTAAAGAAAATAAAAATAAACTGAAGTGATACATCTACCTTCAAATATATGATAAAAGAAATGACATTGAAATTTTGCCTAATTGTAATCATTTTTTACATCCACACTGCATTAATTTAGTTGTAGAAGATAATAGATGTACATATTGTCAATTTGACTATAGATATATTTCTTATTCGTTAAAATACAGTTGTATTAACAATGATCATGTTGAACCTCAACCACAACAAGTTGAAAATAATATTAAGCTTATACAATTGCCATTTAGCATTTTCGATGCTTTTTCAATTCATCCCTTTCGTTCTGAATAAAATAAAAATCAATTGAATTGCTACATCTAGCTTTAAGTGTAAGATAAAGGAAAAGACATTAAAATTCTGCCTAATTGTAATAATTTATTATGTCAACTCTGTATTAATCTAGTTGTAAAAAAAAATAGATGTATATATTATCGGTTTTATTATAGACATATTTTTTATTAGTTAAAATATAGTTGTATTATCAATAATTATGTTGAACTCAACCACGATAAGTTGAAAATAATATTAGATATATTCCAAAGCCAATTAGCATTTTTGATATTTTTCCGGTTCATCCCTTTCGTTAAGAATAAAATAAAAATCAACTGAATTACTACATTTACCTTGAAGTATATGATGAATGAGAGTACATTAAAATTCTGCCTAATTGCAATCATTTATTATAGAAAAATTTACAAAAATCTCCCTATGTTTTACCTATATCTACATTTTCCTCATTGACTTTTTTTAGTGGACAATAATATCCCTACTTTTTAATTCCGTTGAATAAAAACACCCTTCTGTCTATTTTTTAATTAAAATAACGATAAAAAGATCAAAATGTAATTGTTATGAGCCCTTTTAAAAAACTGAAGAATTAAGGGATTACTTTTGAAATTATAATCTCTTCTTCCTAATACAACAACCACCGCAAACATCACAACCACAGCCACCTCTACCGCAATCACCACCACCACAACCACCTCTTCCACCATAACCACCACCATCCTCTCCAACTCCAATTCCATCACCGATTCACACCACCATCATCTCCTCTCCATCATATCTCTTCTCTACCTTTTTATCTTTCTTCTTATTTTCTTATATGTCTCTTCCTCTTTTCTCTTGAAAATTCCATCAAAACCTTGCCGGCCACCATTAGCACTCAGCTCGGTATCGATAAAATCACATATTTCTTCATGGAGTCCATCGTTTGTGAAAGATAATTACTTCTAAAATCGAAATCTGTTGCTCCACTAAATCGAAATCCCTAGCTCTTGCTTTCCCCTGATTTCTTGGCTTCTGTAAATCAATAATTGATTCTGAAAAGGATTCGCATCTGAAAAAGATTCACATCAATAATTGAAACTTTTAATTTTATACACTTTCCCATAATTCCTCTGAAATCCATCAATTTTCCACTTTTTTGTGTTTCAAAAGTGAATGAATTCTGGAATTGAGGGACTTGTTGTTTCGAAATCTATAGATGTCGAGTTTTCCATTTCTCCTCTTCAATGAAATCAGCCAAATATTTTTGTTTTGCTTCTGGAATCACATTTCGAAAGCTATAGCTTTCATTTGTTTTAGAATTTCTTCAACCAAAACTCTTAATTTCCAATAGCTACTCAAACTCATTTGTGCAAAAAAATTCATGTCAATTGTTTATCAAAATGTAATAAACTGAAAGCTACAAAAACAATGCACAAGGTGAAGCACTGTACAATAATGTACACAAGTCTTATTTATGTAATGGATGAAAAGCAAGGATTCTTACTTTTTTTAGGTTCTGTATGCAATTTATTTTGCTCAAAATGCAAAAATGAGCTATAGATGCTATAACCTTTTAGAGATTTTTTCTACTTATATGATAACCGTTCATGGCGGCGACGGTGGTTAGTGCTGGGTTGGGTTGAAAGAAAAAGAAGTTTAAAAATTTTCATTTTAGTCCTTTATTTTTTGAACTTTTTTAAAATGGACTATAAAATTACATTTTAATACTTTTAACATTATTTTAACAGAAAAAATAGACAGAAGGGCTTTAATGTAAACAAAAATATAAAGTATGGAGTTTTTTGTTTAAAATAAAAAAATAGGGAGAAAAATATAAATATAATAAAATATAGGGAGATTTTTGTAAATTTCCCTTTATTATATTTACATTGCACTAATCTAGTTGCAGAAGATAATAGATGTATATATTGTCGAATTAACTATAGACATATTTCTTTTTGGTTAATATACAGATGTATTAATAATGATCATGTTGAACCTCAACCATGACAAGTTGAAATAATATTAAACTTATGCGACCGCCAATTAGAATATTCAATTATTTTCTAGTTTATCCATTTCGTTCTGAAGAAAATGAAAATAAATTGAAGTGTTACATCTGCCTTGAAGTATATAATAAAGGAGATAACATTAAAATTCTGCCTAATTGAAATTATTTATTATATCAACACTACATTAATCTAGTTGTAAAAGATAATAGATGTACATATTGTCGATTTGAATATAAACGTATTTCTTGTTCGTTAAAATATAGTTGTATTAACAATGATCATGTCGAACCTCAACCACAACAAGTTAATAATTATACTAAGCTTATGCCCACAAATTACCATTTCAGAAACTTTTGCAATTTATCTCTTTCGTTCCGAGGAAAATGAAAATCAACGGAAGTATTACATCTGCCTTAAAGTATATAATAAAGGAGAAGACATTGAAATTCAGCCTAATTTTAATCATTTATTACATCCACGCTGAAATAATCTAGTCGTAGAAGATAATAGATGTACATATTGTCAATTTAACTATAGACATAATTCGTGTTGGTTAAAATACAACTGTATTAATAATAAACATGTTGAACCTCAACCATAACAAGTTGCAAATAATAGCAAGCTTATGCCACCGTCAATTAGCATTTTTGATGCTTTTGAAGTTCATCCATTTCATTCTGAAAAAAAAAAAAAAGAAAATCAATTGAAGTGATACATCTACCTTGAAGTATATGATAAATGAGTGGACATTGAAATCTGTATAATTGTAATCATTTATTTCATCCATGCTGTATTAATCTAGTTATAGAAGATAATAGAAACGCATATTGTCGATTTAATTATAGACATATTTCTTGTTAATTAAAATACAACTATATTAATAATGATCATGTGAAATCTCAATCTCGACAAGTTGAAAATAATATTAAGCTTATGTCGCCAATAATTAGCATTGTCGATGCCATTCCAGTTCATCCCTTTAATTCTAAAGAAAATAAAAATCAACTAAAGTGCAACATCTTCTTTGATGCATATGATAAAGGGTTAGGACATTGAAATTCTGCGTAATTATAATAATTTATTACATCCACACTATATTAATCTAGTTGTAAAAAATAATAAATATACATATTATCGATTTCACTATCGACATATTTCTTGTTAGTTAAAATACAGCTATATTAACAATGATCATATATAACATCAATCACAAATTTGAAAATAATATTAAGCTTATACAATTATTAATAAGCATTTTCAATATGTTTCCACTCCATCCATTTCGTTCTGAAGAAAATAAAAATTAACTAAAATGTTACATTTACCTTCAAATATATGATAAAGGAGAGGACATTAAAATTTTGTCTAATTGTAATCATTTATTACATCCACACTGCATCAATCTAGTTATAAAAAATAATAGATGTACATATTATCGATTCGACTATACACATATTTCTTGTTGGTTAAAATACAGTTGTATTAACAATGATCATATTAAACCTCAACCACAACAAGTTTAAAATAATATTAAGCTTATGCCACCACCAATTAGCTTTTTTAGTACTTTTTATTTCATCCCTTTCATTCTGAAGAAAATTAAAATAAACTGAAGTGCTATATTTGCCTTGATGTATATGATAAAAGAGAGGACATTGAAATTTTACCTAATTGTAATCATTAATTATATCCACACTGTATTAATCTAGTTGTAAAAAATAATAGATGTACATATTGTCAAATTGACCATAGACATATATATCTTGTTGGTTAAAATATAGCTATAATAACAATAATTATGTTAAACCTCAACACAAACAGTTGAAAATAATACTAAGCTTATGCCACTGCTAATTAGCATTTTTGATACTTTTTCAATTCATACCTTGAAGTATTACAATTACGTAATGCAACTAAAGTATAAAGATTGATTGTTATGAAACATAAAAAACTGTAGCTAATATTTAGCTATAAAAGTTACTTCTTGTAGCCACATTTATTTTTTGTTACAATAAGCAGTTGAGTAGCTAAAAGTTAACTACAGAATTTTAGTGTATTGTAGCTAAAATTAATATTCATAGCCACATTATTTAGTGTTAAGATCAATTGCTATGAAACATAAAAAACAACAGCTGATATTTAGCTATAAAAGTTACTTCTTGTAGCCATATTTATTTTTAGTTACAATAAGCATTTTTGTAACTAAATAGTAGAAGATCTTGCCATAAGTATAATGATATCACAATTATATTTACGTTTTGTGGTACATAAAATTATATTTAGTTACAACTATTATTTTTTAACTAAAAAAATACATTATTTTGCTATAAATACAATATGTAACTATTACTTATATATGCATCTACAATGAAAATGGTCAAATTATCTTACTAATAAAAAAAAAAAAGCAAACAAACAAATATACTACCTCCATTCCTTTAAAAGTGAGACTTTAGGGCTTTTTATTATTTCTAAATAAGTGATACTTTTGGTATTTTTAGTAGAATTTGGACGATTTTGTCCTTTGTCTTATGGTGGATGTAATTTGTTTTTAGTGCGTATGGGGTCCACTTTTATAATGAGTGAATGTGAGTTGATTACTTTTTAGGGTAGAATGGGAAGAAAATTATAGAAAAAAGCGAGGGTGAATAGTAAAAGTCTCAGTTTTCTTAGAACGGAGGTGATAATATTTTTATAATTCATATATTTGACTATTTTTCTAAATATAGCTATGTAAATGTGCTATTAACCTAAAATGTAATATGAATTCAACATAAAATTCAACACACAACTGTTGAAAAGAAAATAAATTAAATTTTGAGTATCCAAATAGTACTCAATTCACATTAACAGAAAATAAAACCAATATTCAAAATATCACACTTAAAAAGAGAAAACTCCATAACCTTAAATTAATTTGAAATGGTACTATCTGCAGGCACAGCCAAGAACAATTGCACTTCAGGTGATCCTTCAACAGCATTATCATCATAATTATCTATGCCTGGAATAAACGAGATTGCTCTTACACGATAAAATTGACCGATGCCACCTAATAGCTTGGATGAGCTTTGCTGAGTTCTCTGCATTACAACCAGCTGGAGACTAGTTCCACGAGCTAATAGCATAGATACGAATTAAAGAAAAAGATATAAATTGAAATCAACAGTTGTTCTATCACACCACTTATACAATAGCTATCAATTGTAGTACACTAGACCTTAGTTTCTTTATTGCAACAGACCACAAAGTTATTTAGAAAATAAAAACAGACAACATTAGCACATCAAATTTGATAAAACAAAACCAAGCAAATGGCAATATTAAAACTAACAAAATGAAATTTTAATTTTTTTTCTTCCATAAACAACATTGAAAATTTTATAAAATTCTGAAACTTTCTTAAGAAAAATTCTCTGGCTCTATATATTCAAAATTATTTGTTATATTATAACAATTCTTATATCTTAAATAAGTAGAAGCAAATACTCAATCATGGAATGTTATAAATTTTTAGAAAGACTAGAATGCATATTGATGTAAAGTTCAAGGTAAAATAATTCACATTATCAAGAAGTGATTGACTTCTAACCATTGAGCGATAACAGGAAAGGATATCCAACTCCCACTCCTGCTTTCCTTGGGTTATTGCAATTTGTATAGGTAAAAAACGTTTAAGGAGAAATGTAGCAGTTGCTGCAAAATGTTAATGCAACATATCAAATATAAAAAAAATAACAAGTTAAGGTGCCAAACCCAGTTAATACAGGAACTTTGCAAAAAGAAAACAAAACTAACACAACTCGAAAAGTGATAATTTAAATAGTTAATCTTAAATACAGTTTGACAAATGAATAGAACTACTAAATTTACAAGTACAATGCAGACAAATATTTGAGAAGAGATTTGTACTAACGACATTGATAAGAAAGCAGCAAAATTCTTATTTATTAAATTGTGCCTGGCTTTTGTTGTATAATGACAGGTAGTAATCTTTTTTGACATCCAGAGCATCACGCCTCAGTATCACTTTTGAGAAGAAAGAGGTGCCGAAATTGATATTATAAAGCCAATAACTAGCTCACAGTAGGGGTGCACAAATTAGGTTCGGTTCACCGAGCCGAACCGAAAACAGTAAATCGATAAAAATCGAATTTTAAAAATAAAAACCAAACCAATGTAGTAAAAAACTGAATGTACACCGAACCGATTTTTTGATTCGGTTTCAGTTCGGTATCGATTTTAAACTGAATTCTCCATCTCCTGAAATAGCAAATTGCAAAAACAAAACGTTAAAGATTCAAAAGAAACAATCAATTCTTCTCCATGCAAAAAAAAAAAATACAAAACAAAGAATTGAAGTTTTATTTTGGATTAGATATACGAAACAATCAAAAAAATAAAAACTATTTTATTTCATAATAACAAACAAATCAAATTTTTTGCCATCTGCAATTACTGGAAAAAAGATGGAATAGAAATTGGTGGAATAAGATTCTTGATCTACTATTACATGGGATACAAACAGATTTGGGAAAACAAAATCCAAAAAAATAAAAAAGAAAAATAAAAAGAAAAAGCTATACCTAACACTTACCTAAACCTTCCGCCACCCACCTGCTTCATCACGACCAAACCCACCAAATCACAATTCTTCTCTTCTCTTCCTTCTTTACATTACAATATATATATAACTCATAAAATCACAAACTGATCAGTATTATCACAAAAGCAAAGAAATGAACATAAGAAGATGAATTAAGAAAGAAATTTTTGCTGGCAATGATTCTTGAAATCATTTGCTTTCCATTTTACTGGCGTTTAGGTTCAGATCCAGAGAAATAAGCAGAGAGATAAAAGATCGGTTAAATGAGAGGTAGTGGCAGGCAGAGGTGGAGGCCAAACGGAAGGGAAACAAATAGTGACCTTTGAACAGAAGTGAGGCATAGAAATGCTGGAGAGGCAGAGAGAAGTGGATTAGCTTGCTTGCCGGCAAGGATCAATGAGAGAGAAGAAGAGGTAGAGAAGGAAAGGAAAATAAGAGGCGATAGGAACTTAGATTTTAGGTTTTGTGGAAATGATATGTATATATACTAAGATTTCGATTCAGTTTGGTTCGATTTTAACTCTCAAACCGATGATCGAACTGAATTTTATGGTTCAGTTCGGTTTCGGTTCAGAAACCGAATTTTAGTTATTTTTTATCATCCCTAGCTCACAATCATAGAATCAGTGTGTTGAATGGAGAACTTACCATCTTAGGAGGTAGAGCAAGATCAAAAGCCTTGCTGCCTTTGGTGCGTCTAAGTACTATATTTCTTAGAATTTTTTCTTTAAGCAGTATCATTGCTTTTTTTTCCCAATTTCATAAACTCCATATTTTTGAATTGGATAAAAAATGCACTAATAATATAAAAGATCAAGGACATACAATAGTGGTACTGAAAAATAAGATTGAGTAAAATATGCACAAAATTATTTATTGAATAAGAAAAAATAGAGGGCTCACTTTATTTCATTAACAAAAATATCTCGTAAAACTATAATAGCAGCTCGAGTATTGCACTGACTTCCTATTCGGTAAGTATGCATTAGATTAACAAAAATGTGACAACAAACAAGTGCATTAAGCTTCGAGTCATAGAAGATAAAGAAGGAAGAAGAAAAAATAGCAACAATCATATGAAACATGACTGATTATTAAGCAATAAGTTCTCAAAATTCATAACTAGAAAGAAAAGAATAAAGAGAACAAAATGATAATAAGTGAAGCAGATAAGAACTTTATTATAACGGCAATCCAAATTCAGATGAGAAAGAAAGAAAAAAAAAACTTTAGATATTGCACAACTAGCTAATTATCCCAGTAAAAACAGAAATTCTGAAGTACTGCTAGAAGAAATTTAGAAGCTAAAGTATGCAGAAACAATATGAAAAAGAAGACGTTTTCTCATTATTGGAATGAATAAATTGAGTACAAAAATAGAGCTTTATATAGACTAAACCTAGACTAAAGCAACTTAATAGATAACCAAAATACAAATAATAACCAAATCCTAAAAGCTAATCCTTATCCCTACAATTTGAGCCTTATCAGATTATTCCAAAACTATCGGTATTGTTATCATTCCCCCTCAAACTGAGCCGAGGCCTTAGGCTCAGTTTGTGTATAAGCTGCTTGAAAAAGAAGC
>CATIWJ010519814.1:0-21079 GCA_949640765.1 Croton laevigatus | reverse complement strand
CTCTATTTTTCTTTCTAAGAAACAAATAAAAACAGACGCCGGCGACTCGGCTGCGCTTCCACAATTAATAAAATTGAATCGGCCCTGTCAAACTTGCGTCTTTGACGTGCTTTGGTCTCAACACCACCACGCGTTTTATTTGTTTTCTTTCTGCGTCCGACACTTGTTGTCTCTCTGATTATTCTTTGTTTTCGCCATTTGCTTCTTAATCTTTCGTCTCTTTCATTGGCTTCTCTTCTGCTCTCTGATCAATCCACGCATTCCAAGCTAACACCAATTCCTTCTCGCAGTTTTACGTCATCTGCCTGCGAGATTGAATTTGTAAAACGCTTGTTTTTTAGCAGAAGCGGACATGGTTCAAATCAAGGAATTGTATCCTCCTCCCTCTTTTTTATTTATGTTTGCTGATGATTAAATTATATCAAAATTTAAACGTAAAAGAAATTAGTCACTTGGATTTGTTCCTGCAAGCAATGGGTTTGTTCCAAAATTCAAAATTTCTGATTTTTATGTCATCGTTCAAAACTAATTTTACTGGAAATTGGATATATGTGTATTTATTTATTTTTGCTTGTATTTCCTTGACTTGTAAATTGTTGATGTGAAGCCGAATTGTCATGCCGGTATCATTGGAAGAGGTATAACAAATTATGCAATTTCATAATTATATATATTTATTTGGCAAAAGAAGATTCTTTTATATAATAATGCATAAATTTGGGTTTGCAGTATCAGATTGCCCAGATGTACATGGTAATGAAGATGCAACAACAGAATACAAATGATTCAGAGGGTGTTGAAGTCTTGGAAAATAGACCCTTGGAGGATGATGTTTTTGGAAATTGTCAATACACATCCAAAGTATATCGGTTGCAAAGGTAATTCTGAGTTGGGATAATTTATTGGGATACTTAGTAATGTAGTATTTATATGTTAGTAAGATTAAGGTGTTCAGTTAATGCAATTAACACTGCTTTTTAATGACCTTAGTGAAATTGATCATGATTAGAAATTTTAATGGTTTTGACTGTAACTAATAGATGAACACTTTCAAGTAACTCTAATTCATAAGCATGAGCTAAGTTGTTGTATGTGTTTGTCTACGCTGAATGTACATACAGTTATGGACAGTTAGCAGTTGACCATTATTGTATGATTAAGGGCAGTATGCAGTCGATATCTTTTTTGGTTTTCTATGATTGCTGTTGTTAATTAATGATGCAATTAAGTGTTGTACTTTGGCTAAATTATCAATAATATTTATTCAGAACTAGAAGTTGATAGATGAAACTTGCATGATAGAAATGCATTTAGTTTAATGCTTGAGAGTTGTTTGAGATTTTAATATACTTTTTGTCACAATTCTAATTGCAGCAAAGCCCCTAGTTGGATTACAACTTTTGCACCTACAGATGCTCTAATCATGCAAGAAGAAGCTTGGAACTCATATCCAAGATGCAAAACAGGTTTGCCATCTCCTCTTGCTGGATTCTTGATATTCTATATTTATTTTATAGCTAGGTAACTCGTATTGACATGTTTTTTTTTTTTCCCTGTTCTCCATAAATGGATGCGACACTATGCCAGTAATCAAGGTATCTTTCTTTCTCAGTCGCCATTTGCAAAATTCTGTTTTTCATATCAGAGTCAACATCTTTCTTATATTGGTGTTGGGTTGTGCAGTGTCCATACTTCACCAAGTTTTCTTTGACTGTTGAAACTATCCACAAAGCTGATAATGGTCAATCAGAAAATGTAAGTTCCTTAGTCTGTAGTTTTCTTGTAAAATTCTGAAATATCTTAGTGGACATTCTCTGTCTGGGGTTTCTTAGCCTCTCTTGATGAGTGAACCTTGACTAACTAGGTGCACGGTTTGAACAAAGAACAACTAGCAGCCAGGCAGGTTGAATATATTGATTTAGCTTCAGCAGAAACAGATTATTGGAGTTATGCTATTGGAAGTAACACTACTGACTTCTTTAAATTCAAATCCGTAAGAACTGGCCGCGGTCCTCTTCTGTACGGATGGCAGGTTAGTATCTACCTAGTTATTGTCTGAATTTTGCAGACTATTTATTTTGGCTCCTCAGTTAGTGGTCATCCTCATCTATTTACCATAGTGTGTTCCTCTGCAATTTATAAAGATCCACTTCATGTGTAGCTTTCCCTTCTAAAAGGAACGAGAAAACGTTATGTTTTTGAAATCAACGAAAATCTAGGAGCTTGATTTTCATTCATCATACGCTTTCTCTGTTGTTTCTGTAACACCAGAGCTCTATAAAACTCTTGGCAGCAAAATTAAAAAAAATGTTTCTTTTGCTGAATAGTTGATCTCCGTACCCATACAGTTACAGTTTGTTGTCAAAATATTTGATGGCTTCCTTTTGATTCATCTTTTATATACTTGCCTACTGGTATTGCAGGATAGGTGTGCACCTGTTATGACAGCATACAAGTTGGTAACAGTGGATGCACCATACTGGGGTTTTGGTTATCGACTCGAACAGGCTCTACTAGCGGTAACTTTTCTTTGTCTCTTTCTGAGATTGGAGACTATTGCTATTCCTTTTTTACTCAGTTTTAGCTTTCATTTTTTGGTATTGAACTGCCAAAAATATCAATAGAACCCTGCATGTCGATGCTCGCGCCAAAAAAAAAAAAAAAAAAAGTGAAAAAAGGGTTCTAAGAATGATCCTTGGGTTTCTAAGTTTCAAATCATTCTTTTTTAATAATGGAGAATCTATTTAATCCCTCTAGTTTGTTATATTCTTCAATCGAATTTTCATACACTAAAACAAGATTGCCAGAGGAATTTCTTCAACTCTCTGTACAAATTCAATTTTGAATAAAGAGTTTGACAGCTCAAGGTCTATAATAATAATAATAATATTCCTTAAGAAGAGGACGAAAGGGTGTGATTTTCTAAATATCAGATTCTTTTAAATTTTACTATTTTAGAAAATAAAATATTCTTAACACAATTGTCCCATTAATTCTTAATGCTTAATTTCTTATACTAGTTTCTGCCATTGACAAATCTGCATGCATTAGGGGAAAAGAAGTTACAAAATGAAATTTCAAAACTAGAATCTGTTGTGCTTTGATTGATGAAAACAGCTCTACTTGGTACAATTCACCTTTAGAATATATTTCTTATTGTCTTGATGCGTGTTCTGAAATGAACTTATGCAGGGGGAGAGGGCTCTTTTCTTAGAGAGTCATCGGAACTGTTTTGGTTGGATTGATGAATGGTATGGGATGACAATGCAACAAATTCGCCAACTTGAACTGCGGAGCGATTCTTCCTTAAATAAGGTGAATTTTGATAATAGAACAATGCATTAGCTTCTTCAAGTGTTGTAACCAGATGGAATCCTCTTGGAGCTAAAGCGTTTATGTGTTGATGACAGAAAATTGCGAAGCCAACTGCACATGAGTTTGATCAGAGATTATTGCTGGAGAGTGAAGACCCTAACAGCAACAGTAACAGTAACAGGTTTGAAGTTGCTGTTGATTCTTAGGCAGGGAAATTCAATAATTTTATGTTCTCCATATTAGAATTTGATAATTTGATTGTTTCATCACTCTTCATGAAAGTTGTAAATTCAATTATGAAATATGATTATAGCATCTACGTTATTCTTTTGGAGGCCATCAATTGTTGTCTTTTGTATAGTACTGCCAACATTTTCAACACAGAGTTTTCAACTTTCTGTGGAATTTTATTTATAGATTCATAAATCATAATTATAATTTTTTTAAATGGGACAAGTCTGGGTTTCTTGAGGTTTGGCCTAACCTATTCTCAGGTCCCTCAGTTACACTATAAGATCCGTATAGTTTCAATCTGTCATACTCTCCAAGCATCAGTTACACTATAAGATCCGTATAGTTTCAATCTGTCATATTCTCCAGGCATCGCTATTTAAATTTTCTTTAATTCTGCAGTTAGTCTTCTTTGAAAGCCAACAATTTTTAAAATTTCTTAGTCAATCAGAAATCCTGATTTGATAAGACTATACTACTGGATTGGTGTGCTCCAATTGAATACTCTAAATCACGAGCTATGTAAGAAAGATATATGAGAAACAAAGGCGTTGGAAGAGATAAAGCCTCCAATGTGAAAGAGAAATTGAAGATGTCAAGTTTATTTTGTATAACATGTTTTGTTTCTGTAATTAGAAAGCTGTTTTAGGTAACATTAAATGTTTTTTTTGGCTTCCTTGGTTTTGCTGTGCATGTGTTTTTAGGATATCCCAGTTCAATCACAACAACAATAAACAATAGTTAAGCTTCACAAACATCTCTATTCACAACAAATCAAAAGAGAAGTAAGAATGAACAAAGGTGTGCATTTACTAACATTCTAAATAGAAGTAAGAATGAGGGACTAGTGTCCCATTACTCTCATCAATTTGTGGCCCAAAATGGTTTTGGGCTCGTAAGGCCATCTAGTCCCTCTCAAAGCCTAATTTCAAAACAGTGTGTACAACAGCAACACTCTGGTTCATAAAAATTTTTCCAGGTCAATTTTTCCTTGCATAGAAACAGAACTTTTTCAATGGTTATGGACTGATGAAGAGGAAATCAAGTTTCTTCAAGGATTTCAGAAAACAAAATAGGGCACTAGGTGGAAAAAACTCATTCATCTGTTATGCTCCTATGTTGGTGATTGATTATTTGATTTTTGTTGAACGATGAACAATTATTTAATGGCCATTTGCTTATTATGCATCTTGCGCGTCGGTGACCTTAAATTTATGCTATGGAATTTTTGGTTTTGGAAATAAAGTGTATTTTTTGTGTGCGTGGGAATGCAATGGGTCTCAAAATCCTGCAAATGAAACCTTGGATTTATTTTAATAAGAGAAAATAAAATTATATATTTAAGTTTGTTAATAAAATAAAATAAATTTATTTACCTAAATTTATTAAAGAAATAAGAGGAAATAAGTTTATTGTGGCCAGCAATAGAAAGAAATAAAAAGAAATAAATTTATTTTTGAGTGGTATGTGACTGAAGATGGCTGCAGCTGGAAGGAAATAAAATTTATTTTCCAGCGATTGATGATAATACTAAGGCAGGAAGCTTGAATAAATAAAATGAAAAGAATTTATATACCAATAACTGATTTAGAAAAATGAAAATCTTAATTTATTAAATAACAACAATAAAACAAACGCACCATTGTCTCCACTGTTGTTCTTTTTTTTTTTCCCTCAATTTCAGCTTCAGACACACAAGCCCTCCTCTCCATTACATTTCTTCTTTGTCGTTGCCATTTGTCCTCGCCATTGTTCAGTTGGTTTTCGCTTTTATTTTTTGCTTCTTCTATGTTTTGATTCGATTTAATTTTTTGTTGTCTCTAGAATCGATTTGTCACTCGTGTTTTGATTTTTGTCTTCCTTCTTCTCTTTCATTTGTTTCTTCTGTGTTTCAATCTGATTTGGTTTTCTTGTCTTTCAGTTATTTTATTTCATTCGATTTGCTTATAAGTTCTTTTTCCATAAAATATGGGTTCTTGTATTTTTTTTAAACCAATTAATCTATTAATGTAATTTTTTAATTTTTTAAAAATAAAATTTAAAATTTTTAAATTATATTATAATCTTGCTAAATTTAATAATATAGTATAAAAAAATAAAAATAAACAATAAATAAAAAATTTTAATTTATAATAAAAAAATATATTAAATTATATTGATGAAAGAATACATACATATAATTTTAAAAAATCACTTACAAAAAATAACTAAATAATACAATTAAATTTACAAAATCTTCAAATAAAATTGATGCATTTTACGTATTTATTGTTTCATTCCAAACCAATATATATATATATATATATATATATATATATATATTAAAATAAAAATAAAAATTATGAACAAAAAAATAAACCAACAGAAGAAAAATAAACAATTTCAAACAATCCAACTTCAATTCAACAATTGTTCAACATATATTCATAAACTGTTTAAAACTAAATCAACAGCTAATTAAAATATATATATATATATATATATATATATATAAGCGGGTAAATTACACTGAATATACCTGAACTTTAAGGATTATTTCACCAATGTACCTAAATTTCATTTTCTTATACAAAAATATCTGACTTTTCATAGAATTTACGAAGAAAAATATATTTTACCTGTTTATAGGTTTCAACCGATAAAACTGATGATGTGGCGCTGACATGTCAATAATAACTCATACTTATCAGTTTTTTTCTTCCCTTTTCTCTTGCTCCTCTGTCTAAAATATTGCCCTTATATTTTTTATTTTTTCATCTCTCTCTTCCTCACTCTTTCCAATTACAGGAATGGTGAAGATCAATCCATCTCAGAAAAAGCAGATCTCTTTCTCATTAAAAACCTTAAACAAATAGCTGTGCATATGAAAAACCATCAAAGACAGAAATACAGTAAGTACCCAATAATCAATCCAACCAAAAACAAAAACTCAAATGCTTATAATATAAAAATGAAGAACTCAAATGATATAAGCTATACTTTTTAAATACCCAAATAAACCAACCTCAAAATCACTAAAGTTGAACCTAAATTTCAAGTTCAAGCAAGAAAGAACATGACATTATTGAAAGCAAGACAGAAGAAATGATAATGCTAAAATAGGAAGATAATAGCCATATCTTTTTCTTTGCTTTTTAATGGTTTTCTGTTTGGTTTGAAAATTTGATGAACAATATTCAGAAAAAAAAAGATGGTTTGGTAAATATGGATAGGAAAAACTCACACTGAATCTTCCTTTCACTTTCATACACACACCTTTTTTGTACGACCCTCAACTTCCACTTTCTTCCTCATATCATCATCATCATCAAATCTAATCTTTAACCTTCTTCCTCTTTAAATTCTTTAATCAAAAACCCAAATTCGTATTCAGGAAAACCCAAATTTGTATTCAGTATGGAGTGTAGACCATTACAAATCACTGCAATTTCAGCCAAAGATCTTAAAGATGTCAATATGTTCTCCAAAACGGATGTTTATGCTGAGGCTTTAATTCATGGCGATTCTTCTAATTCCAAGTAGAAACAGAAAACCCATGTCGATAGAGATTGTGGAACTAACCCCACTTGAAATTTTTCGATGAAATTCACTATTAATGAAGCTTCCACCCAAGACAACCATCTTACTCTGGTTTTTAAGCTTATTTCATATTGAAGTTTAGGCGATAGAGAAATCGGTAAAGTTCAAGTTCCTATTATAAATCTAGGGATGGAAAAACAGAGCAAGAATAGAGTTTCGTTAGCTATGGTGTTAGAACACCAAAAGGCGAAGGTACTTTGAAATTTTCTTTTAAATTTGGCGAGAAATTTGAAGCTCCTTTATATATCCAAATTGCGAAAAAGGTTGATGAACTAGTAATGGCTTATCCATCGACGAGATATCCCGATGCCGGAGCTAGTTCTGGTTATCCAGCTTTAGGTGGGCATCCTCCACCGCTGGTGCAAGGTCATGGTGGTCATTATCCGTATCCTTATCCTTATCCAGCACTAGGTGGGTATCCTCCACCTCCACAACATGCTTATTTTGGTGGGCGTCCTCCTGCTACTGGTTATGGATATCCGGGTTATCGACCGACGAGTCGGTATTCAAGAATGGCGCAGCGACCGCTGAGGAAGAATGACGGAGGGCAAATGGGTTGGGATTGGGAGCCAGTTTGCTTAGTGGATTGTAAGTAGGTGATAAGATCTTAGCTCGAACACAAATCAATAACTATATGAAGGTAGTCTCTGTTTTACCATTGTAAAATAAAATGAAGAAGAAAGAGTGAAGAAAAGAGAGAGGAAAAAATAACAAATGTAAGGGCAATATTTTTGGCAGAGCGGCAAGAGAGAGGGGAAGAAAAAAGCTGACAAGCATGAGTTATTATTCACATGACAGCACCGCGTCATCGGTTTTAATGGCTAGAACCTATAAACTGGTAAAATATATTTTTTTGCAAATTCTTTGAAAGGTCAGGTATTTTTGTGTAAGAAAATGAAGTTTAGGTACGTTGGTAAAATAAACCCCAAAGTTTAGGTACCTTCAATGTAATTTACCCATAAATCAACATAAAAAAAACTTGCACAACCTACGAGTTCTAAAAAGAAAACTAAAATAGAGACTCTTACTAACTAAAAGATGCGAAATCAACAATTTGGAGCAATTCAACTACAATTCAACAATTGTTCAACACATATTTATAAATTGCTTAAAATTGAATCAATAACTGATTAAAAGAGATATACATAAATGAGCGTACAAAAACCTACACAACCTACAACTTCTAAAAACCAAAACTAAAACAGCAGAAAAGAGGCTCTTACTAACTAAAAGATGTGAAATTAAGAATTCCAAATAATTCAACTTCAATTCAACATATATTCATAAACTCATCAGAACTAAATCAACAGCTGAATAAAAAAGATACATATAAATGAGCATAAAAAAACTACACAACTTACCAGTTCTAAAAATAAAACTAAAATAGCAAAAAAAAAAATACTATTACTAACTAAATGCAAAATCAACAATTCGGAATAATTCAACTTCAATTCAACAACTGTTCAACACATATTCATAAATGACTCAAAATTAAATCAATAGCTAAATGAAAGACTCAAAATTAAATCAATAGCTAAATGAAAGATAGATATATATATATATATATATATATATATATATATATATATATATATATGAATGTACAAAAACTTGCACAACTTACAAGCTCTAGAAAGAAACTAAAACAACAGAAAAAAAACTTTTACTAACTAAAAGATGCAAAATCAAGAATTTCGAACAATTCAACTTCAATCCAACAATTGTTCAAAACATATTCATAAACTGCTCAAAACTAATTCAATAGCTAGTTGAAAGAGATACATATAAATGAGCGTACAAAAACTTGCACAACCTACGAGCTCTGAAAAGAAAACTAAAACAACATGAAAAGAGTCTGTTACTAACTAAAAGATGCAAAATCAACATTTCGGAACAATTCAATTTCAATTCAACAACTATTCAACACATATTCATAAACTGCTCAAAATTAAATTAACAGCTAATTAAAAGAGATATATATAAATAAGCATACAAAAACTTGCACAACCTACAAGTTCTAAAAAGAAACTAAAACAGTAGAAAAAAAGGCTCTTCTAACTAAAAGATATGAAATCAAGAATTCTGGCATAATTCAACAATTTTTCAACACAATTCATAAATGGCTCAAAACTAAATCAACAGCTGAATAAAAGAGATATATATAAATGAGCGTACAAAACCTGCACAACCTATGAGTTCTAAAAAGAAAACTAAAACAATAGAAAAAAGACTCTTCCTAATTAAAAGATGCAAAATCAAGAATTCTGAACAATTCAACTTCAATTCAATAATTGTTCAACACATATTCATAAATTGCTCAAAACTAATTCAACAGCTAATTAAAAGAGATAAATATAAATAAACGTTCAAAAATCTGCACAACCTATGAGTTCTAAAAGGAAAACTAAAACAGCAAGAAAAGAGACTCTTACTTACTAAAAGATGCAAAATCAATAATTCGGAACAATTCTACTTTAATTCAACAATTGTTGAATCCATATTCATAAACTGTTCAAAATTAAATTAGCATATGATTAAAAGAGATATATATAAATGAGAGTACAAAAACCTGCATAAACTATAACCTCTAAAAATAAAACTAAAACAACAGAAAAGAGGCTTTGACTAACTAAAAGATGCGAAATCAAGAATCCCAAAATAATTCAACTTCAATTCAATAACTGTTCAACATATATTCATAAACGGCTCAAAACTAAATCAACAGCTGAATAAAAGAGATATATATAATTGAGCGTACAAAAACCTGCACAACTTAGGAATTCTAAAAAGAAAACTAAAACAATAGAAAAGAGACTCTTACTAACTAAAAGATATAAAATCAAGAATTTTGAACAATTCAACAACTATTCAACTCATATTCATAAAATGCTTAAAAGTAATTCAACAGCTAATTAAAAGAGATATATATAAATAAGTGTACAAAAACCTGCATAACCTACAACTTCTAAAAAGAAAACTAAAACAGCAAAAAATAGACTTTTACTAACTAAAAGATGCAAAATCAAGAAATTTGAACAATTCAACTTTAATTCAATAATTGTTCAACATATATTCATGAACAGCTCAAAATTAAATCAACAGGTGATTAAAAGAAATATATATAAATAAGCGTACAAAAATTTGCACAACCTACGACTTCTAAAAAGAAAACTAAAACAGCAAAATAAAGACTCTTACTAACTAAAAAATGCAAAATCAACAATTCCAAATAATTCCACTTCAATTTAACAATTGTTCAGCACGTATTCATAAACTGCTCAAAACTAAATTAACAGCTGATTAAAAGAGATATATATAAATGAGTCTACAAAAATCTGCACAACCTAACAGTTCTAAAAATAAAACTAAAACAACATTAAAGAGACTCTTACTAACTAAAAGCTAAAAAATCAACAATTCCAAACAATTCAACTTCAATTTAATAATTGTTCAACATATATTCATAAGGTGTTCAAAATTAAATCAACAGTTGATTAAAAGAGATATGTATAAATGAGCGTATAAAAACTTACACAACCTACTAGTTCTAAGAAAAAAACTAAAACAGCAAGAAAATAAACTCTTACTAACCGGAAGCTAAAGAATCAACAATTTTCGAATAATTCAACTCTAATTTAATAACTGTTCAATACATATTCATAAACTGTTCAAAACTAAATTTGTTGATTCAACTTGACATGACTTTAGCTACTTAGCCACATCACGGGCAGAAGAACTAGATACTTCAATCAAAGTCTTTGAGAAAAGAGCACAGGCTAAAAGTATAAATACGAGTTAGAACAAAGCATGGAAGGGATTGGTTGCCATATCTGCCAAGCTGCTGTAATAATAAATTTAAGACAAACTATCAAAAAAGAAGAAAAAGAAAGATGGACGAGTGAGGATTAACACAACACACATTTCATCACACATATCAAACTAGAAACAAAATATAATAAGGAAGAAACAAATGTTGCTTTACCTTGCTGGTGCAGTGACATAATATGCCTAACCACTAACTAGAATAAACTAGCCATCTAAGTATTCAGATTCCTTCTATTTTCCCAACAGATTGAATAATGAACAAGAAAGATAACAAAATTGGAGTCATTAATATTTTCTTCATATTTTGATTAAAATGGTAGGTAATAAACAAAGTAGAAAAATGCCAAAATTAAAGTGTGCTAAAATTTAATGCACTGTTAAAACCCACTTTGGAAGTCAAGTTTGAAACATCCAAATTGAACTTCTCCCTGGTTTTTATACCAGCAGCTTAATCAGCCTTCACAATGTTACTAAAGGCACCATTTAGCCAAGTTGTTCCAGCTATTACATATCTGATTAGGATACGAGTAAATTTTGTTAATGCATATCTTTTAAATTTAAAATATTCTTATAAAAATGAATTCAAAGTGAAATAGCAATAAAAAACCAAATATGAAAATTGAAGGGTGGTTGCAATTCAATATTTAGGATCCATGGCATCTGTTTTAAACAATCATTAAGTGACCAACAAGAGAAAGAATGATCAATTACAAAACAGTAATTCACTTTAGGGCACTTGAGAATTTATTTTGTATTACACATGTCTTACTAAAAGGACTTGTTTAAAAATATGTAGATGACATAAGAAAAAATGTAATAAAACCAAACGGTTTTAGATCTGAAGGAGATCATCATTGGCTCACTCCAGCTGGAAGGTGCACAGACAATAAAAACAATTAAATTAATTAATAGCCATTTACTAGTTTGCAACCCTACATGTTTTCTGGGTTGTAATTTTAATTCACAAATTAACCATAGCAATCAACATATTAATGTAAACAACTTCTAAGTAACAAATAATAAAGACACTTACTTGTTTGATTTGACAGCTGAGCATGTGTCATTTATCTTCCACTCTGCTGAAATATAACTGCCATTGTCTTCGGCCAAAAAAATCAGTTTTCGGCCAGAAAAATCACTGCATGCACCACTCAAAATAGTTTTCGGCCATAAAAACAACCATCATATACACCAAAATAAGGTTCTTGACATGATAAATCAAGTTATGGCCTTAGTTTTAGTATCAAAACACCATAAAACCTTGGAAAAATCAATTGAAATTTTTAGATTTTCAACCTAACCCACGACTCTTTCATATTTTCAGTTCCAGCCACCAATCGGAAAGTTGGTAGGCACTAGAATTTATTCAGCTCATGCGCTATCTCCTAAAAGGTTCCATTTCCTTATCCAATCACCGAAAGTTATGACATCAGCAAACAACGATTCCATGGTTGCATATGTTTTTTCTTCCATTACTATCGCTACAAGTCGCCATTGAAGTTGAAGATGGTAGAGCTGAATTCGCCTTTCTATTGGTTGGTAATCGGATGGCGATGGTTGAACGTCTGGCGATGGATATTTTGTTTTAAGTTTTTTTCTAAGAAGATGTAGGTACTTGTTCGGCAATGGGCATGCAATTCATATTTTCATTTTTTTATTTTTTAATTTAAATTATAAAATTACAATTTAGTATTTATTGATTAAAAAAGTAATTAATTAATTAAATTCATACATTAATTAAAGGATAGTAATGTGAATTATTTAAAAAAATTAATAGAATATTGATCATTATTTAATAAAAATATTTTAATATAGAACATAATTAAAATATAAAGAAAAAAATACAGAAATAAAAAAAATACATTAAATAAAAACCTTAAAAAAATTATAATTTTCCATATATATAAGATTATCGTTAGAATTAAAAAAAAAAAGATTTTAAAATAAATTATTTAATGAATTTATGAAATTTTTTATTATTTAATAATACTCCTATTAAATTTGAAAAAATGGTTTTTCGCTAATTTAAAAAAAATTATCTGAAAAAATACTAGAACCTGCTAGAAATTAGACGCGTGGCAGCGTGCAGAATCCTACACGTTCACAGCAGAGGAGATCAACGAAAGAAAATATTCCGGCCGACAGAGAAAACATTTCCTTCGTCAATGAAATTGCTTTAACGACACTTCAGATTTTCGAAACAGATAAATACCGTTGATTCCTTTAGTATTAGTATTTGTCTTTTTCAACAGATCAATGGCATTGATGTTAACTAACAACAACCGTTCCTCATTATAAATTCAAAAATCTGTTATCTAGTAGTATTAGTTTATTATATAAAGAATTACAGATTTGGATAATTTTCCAATTTGGATAAATCAGAGTTCTACACCAGTAGATAGTGTGTTTCTGCTTCTGCTTCTGCTTCCACCGGAGATTCAAGATGGCGCTCGCCGGGCCAACGAAGGAGATCAAGGCTCTGTTTGAACACTACTCGGAGAATGGGATCATGACAGCTGATAATCTCCGATCATTCCTTGTTGAGATCCAAAAGCAAGATAATGCTACTGTGGAGGAAGCAAGGGCCATCATTGATCAATTTCACGATGCGCAAAAAGGTCTCAAATTAGAGGGATTTTTTAAGTACCTTTTTAGCGATAATAATCCTCCTCTCGATACTAAACGTGGGGTAATTTTATATCTCCTTTATATTTTGCCTATATTTTGGGTGTTGAATCAAATGAGTTTTGCTTTTATTTATTTGTTTGTTTTTGGGCAGAAACTGAATTAGATTAGGTTGGGTTTTTCATATTTTATAGTTTGGGTTGAATTATTAGATGATTGCAGAGTTGGTTGGGTACTTTTCTATACTAGGAAAGAAGGGAAAAAACACATGGCTTGGATTATTGTGCTGTGAAAAGGATTTAAACTCAAGATTTGTCCTTTGTCTGTAATCAAACTTTGATCATTTTGTCCTCTGCAACTGTTGCATTTTGTATTTCCTGCTTCTTTTTATATGAATACTTTTTGCTGATAATTTTGGTGGTTAATGAAATTGATTTTGTGATTTCTTTTTCTTCCTGATTTTTTTTATGGATATGCCTTTTTTTTCTTTCTTTAAATATGCTTTATGTGGGTTTTTGAAGTTGCTAGTTGGTGGGCCTCTATATATTTTTTTAAAATAAATTATCAAACTTGGAGCAATTTGTACTTTCTTATATAGGAAAGATGGAATGAACTCAAGAATTGGAGTACTGTTACTGTAAAGCGCTTAAAAAATGATTTAAAATTATAGTTTGAGCTTGGTGCCTTTTGTTGCTTTCAGAAACAAGTCGAAAATGGGGCGTAATCAGACTTTGTTAATTAATTTGTGTATTAGCACTGTTGAATCTTGAAACCTACTGCTCTTTACTAAATAAATATTGGCTGGGTAATATCTTGTTTTATGGTTCAACATGTTGACAAGAAAAGTAAATGGCAAATACAGAATGAATTTATCAATTATTGTTTTTCTTTTCATGATTAAATGGTTGCTCTTTCCAATTTTTAGCCAGCTTGTCTATAAGAATGTTTGTTTAATTTTCAGAACATAAAATTTTCTTTTGTTCAATTTATTTAAGCTGTCATATCTTGCTTTTCAGGTGCACCATGATATGACTACTCCTCTGTCTCATTATTATATATTTACTGGTCATAATTCTTATCTGACTGGAAATCAACTCAGTAGTGATTGTAGTGATGCTCCGATCATAGATGCCTTGCTGAAAGGTGTCAGAGTGATTGAATTGGACATATGGCCTAATGACACTAAGGATGATGTGCATGTTCTTCATGGGAGGTATGCTGTTCTGCAGACGATTATATAATTCACATGCAAAAATGAGATTGAATCCTAAATAAAACTTATTCAAACGTATGGGTTGGAACATTTTCATTGAGTTCTGTGAGAAACTTATGCAAATTTCTGAATACTAATGAACGAATGCTTGCATTATCTTTAATTGGTTGTTCTTTTTCCTTCTTGTAGAACTCTGACAGCTCCAGTGGCACTTATCCAATGTTTGAGGTCTATTAAAGAGCATGCCTTTACAGCATCTGAGTACCCAGTTGTTATAACTTTGGAAGACCACCTTACTCCTGATCTTCAGGCTAAAGTGGCTGGGGTGCGTCATTGTTATTCATCATGGGTATTTGAAGTTCATACTTGCTATTGACTAATTATCTTGTGAATAACTTCTAGATGGTCACTCAAACATTTGGAGATGTACTGTTTACTCCTGGCTCAGAATGCTTGAAGGAATTTCCCTCTCCGGAATTTCTGAAGAAAAGGATTATCATATCAACCAAACCCCCAAAGGAGTACCTCAAGGCCAAAGATATTAATGAAAATGAGAAAGATACATCAGACTCAAAGGCTGATGACAAGGTGCATGCAGATGTGCATTAAATATACTGTTTGTTTTTCTTCTTGTTTTACTTACCTTTATTTTGGCAGGATGAATTGGACGAAGACAGTGATGATGAGGAAGATACGCAAGAAGGAGATATCAAGCTACAGAGAAGTATAGAACCAAAGTATGTACACTTAATTGCTATCCAAGCTGGGAAGCCTAAAGGTGGACTAGATGAATGTCTAAAGGTGGATCCTGAGAAAGTGAGACGCCTTAGCTTAAGTGAGCCACAGCTTGAAAAGGCTGCTGAAACTCATGCAAAGGAAATTGTCAGGTGCTAATGAGTATTTTGTCTTTAAGTTTTTGACGTTGTTCCGAAGAAAAACATGCATGCCCCGCAGTTTTAGCTGTGCATATCTTTTGTTTGTTTCATGTTGTTGTTGTTGGGAGGGAGAGGGTGTGGGGAGGCACCAGGAATCACTAGCAGAACAATCGTGGCTGTTTACGCAATTGGTGATGTCCAATAATACAACTGTGGTTGTTAAAGAGGTGTTTATCAAGTTAGGCTGGAATTAATTGAATGGCTTTGTTTTTCCAATAATTTCTAATGGGGCTAGGTTTTATTCGATCTCCATTTCACATTTGAACTACTTTACACATTTGATCATCTACAATTGTGTAGGCACTGAACCAACCTTTGTAAAAGACTAATGATTTGTTGCAATATAGGTTTACCCAGCGGAATATACTTAGGGTGTACCCAAAGGGTATCCGTATCAATTCGTCCAACTATAACCCATTGATTGCCTGGATGCATGGAGCCCAGATGGTTGCTTTTAACATGCAGGTTTGTTGTTTATGAATCTTTTTCTTATTTGTGAAGCTAAGGGTGTAAGTATTTGGTGTTCTTGTGAGTGAAATGCCTAGCTTTTGACCTTATTTCTGCTTAGTAGTACAGTTTGTGTTTTGTAGCCATTGAGGGTTCCAGAAGAACTTGCAATGGATAGTTGTTAAGTATATTTGCTTTATGACCCTGGCTCATAGTTGCATTAAACATTTATTGGCTTTTCTTCATAATGCTTCATTTTCTTCCAATATATAAACATAATCGTCATTGACAGGGACATGGGAAATCACTGTGGTTGATGCAAGGAATGTTTAAAGCCAATGGAGGGTGTGGTTATGTAAAGAAACCAAATTTTCTGTTGGAACCTAATCCGCGTGACCCTGGAATTGAGTTGCCTGTGAAGATGATTTTGAAGGTAGATTTAAAGCCAGTGCATTTGCTTCCAGTACACTGTCCCTGTAATGATAATTCGTTTCTTGTTGCATTCGTCTTGATGAATAAATATAATTTTCTTCTGGTAAATAATAGGTGAAAGTATATTTGGGGGAAGGATGGGATAAGGATTTCGACGAGAAGAAATTTGATACGTTTTCTAAGCCAGATTTTTATGTCAGGGTAAGTAAATGTGCATTTCCATCCCTCCTTATCTTACAAATTATTGCATAGCCTACATTTGTAGTTTGAATGTTGAAATTAAGTACAATCAAATGGGTATTTGATTTGGCAGGTGGGGATTGCTGGAGTCCCTGCAGATACAATAATGAAGAAAACAGAGACAATTACCAATAACTGGACGCCTGCTTGGAACGAGGAATTCAAGTTTCCGTTAACCGTTCCAGAACTAGCCCTGCTTCGAATCGAAGTTCATGAGGATGACACGTCCCAAAGGGATGATTTTGCTGGTCAAACATGCCTTCCTGTTTCTGAGTTAAGAAGAGGGATTCGGACCATTTCTCTCCATAACTTTGAGGGACTGAAGTATGATTCTGTGAAGCTACTTATGAGTTTCGATTTTAATTAAGATTATTAGCAGTTTCTAAATTCGATGCGACCATGTAAAGATTTTGATTTTTCTTTGATGTTGCAAGTTGGTGTATGTGTTTTCCGCTCTGCACCATCTGTTATGTAATATTTTAAATTTCTTGAGATACCAAATAAATAAAAAGCATCTGTCTGCTTATTGTACTCTAGGCATTTGATAATGGAGATCACTCTGAACATCAACTCTCAACTTGAATGTAAAATTTCAGAAATCTTTATATTCGTTTAATAAAAAAGGTATTTTGAAGTGAAATTAATTAGCTTTAATTATGGTTATTAAAGGGTGAGCAAAATCGAACCGGAATAGAAAATCGAATCGGAACCGAATTAAATCGAACCGAATAATTGGTTAATCGAATTTTTCGATTCGGTTTTTGGTTCGTTAAATAGTATAAATCGAATATTTGGTTCGGTTTTTAGTTCGTTAAATAGTATAAACCGAATTTTTTACATGTAAAATTCGGTTTAAATCGAATTTCGATTCTATTTTCGGTTCATAAATTTGATATTCGGTTTTGAACTGAAAACCGAATTTCAATTCGGTTCACCGAACCGAACCGCTTTGTTGGACTGGGTTAATTCGGTAACCGGCGTTCGGGTAAAAAAGCGAAACGGATTAAAAAAAATCGATCGACCGGTGAAATGGGTCGGATCTTTAAATTGGACCGGGCGGTTATAATGAAACTACGTCGTTTGGGTGAATTTTTTTTTCCCCCCACCATCTTAGCGTGACCTGTCTTCTTCTTCGTCGTTCCTTATACTACGCGACCTCCCTTCCCTTCGCCTTCAGCAACACCCGCCGACGACGCCGCGAGTTCCAGCCAGCTGCCGTGAGGTCCAGCCGTTCCGTTGAAGCCCCAAAAGCTGCTTTGTTGTGTCCTCATCGCGACGTGTCCAGGCTAAATAAACAAGAAGTTGCTGCTGTCTAGCGTACTCCTTCACCGCCGGCCTACTCCGTCACCAGTCCCGCCGGCTCCTTCAAAGTTGGCGTACCTGACTCCAACCAGGGCCAGTCTAGGTAAGTGTTCTGTTTTGATTTTAACTTAACTTTTTTCTGCTCTGTTGGAACGTAAATGGAGTTCTGTTTTGAATTTGTTAATCTGAGTTCTTGACTTCTTAGAGGATCTTAATCTGGGTACCAGTGTTGGGTTATAATCTGAGTTCTTGACTTCTTATAAGATCTTAGTCTGAGGATCTTACTGTTTTAATGCACTCTTGTGTAGTCTTATTAATCTGAGTTCTTTGGCCTCTTAGAGGATCCTAATCAAGTTTGAATTTTCTAAATTCAACTGTGTACAAGTGTTGGTGCAGAACTGTAGATGTTGAGAGATGAGTTGATGATTCTGGAAAATCAAGAAAACTTCTATTTAAAGGACAAATTTTGGGTTATAATCTGTGAATTATCTCTGCTTTATCACAATTCGTAAATGTTGTTCCAATGTATGATGAAAAAACAAGCATTCTGACTAATACGATTGAAGATTTACTTTTAACTATAGCAGTTATTTCATCTAGTTTCATACTAGGAAACAGAAATATTTTTTCTTATACCTGGAATTGCCTGAGGGGATCCTTGATGCAACGGTAAAGTTGTTGCCGTGTGACTAAAAGGTTACGGGTTTGAGCTGTGAAGTTAGCCTCTTGCAGTAAATCCAGGGTAAGGCTGCCTATATCCTTCGGGTGTGCGGCCATTTCCCGGATCCTGCATAATGCAGGATGTCTTCGTACATCTGGCTGCCCCCTTTTTATTTATACATGGAATAGCCTATGTAAATGATACTATGTTTTATAGGATTTTATGTAATCCAGCTGTTGCATTTGCTATGATTTGGATTCAGCAAAACTTCGTATAATTCATTTGAAATTTTGTGTTTTCATTTTTACGGCTTAGTATTAGTAAAATCTATTTTGCTCCTAGTATGTAACTATATGAAACTATGTCATTTATAAATGAGCTTCAAATTTGAACTGATACCAAGTGTTACTGTTAAAGGAAGTTGCTAAAAATAACATGTAACTTTGAATCTTGCAGTTGCTCGGTTTGTTTCAAGGATAACTTAATGGGGCCGAGATGGAAAGGAAAGGGTTCAGAAGCCAAAGCTCTTGCAGATCCCATGTCAAAGATAGTTTCACAGCTTCGATCTTCTCTCATTGAAATAGCTGCTGACGGTTTACTCTCAGGATGCAGTGTGCTTCTTGCTGTGGAAGCAGAGCAGACAGAACTTCTTACACATGCATGTTTTGGCCGACCCATAATTGCAGCTGAGAAGGATAAGCAGTTGTTTCAATTGGGTTTAGAGGAAGCTTTTTATTTGTTTCATTATCTGAAATGCCTCAAACTTGGTAAATATAATCGTGAAGAAAATGTTGACCAATTATGGCACTACATGAAATCCAAAAACGGATCATTCCCTGAGTTTTACAAGGCTTATTCCCACCTTCGAAAGAAAAATTGGGTTGTGAGGCCAGGATCACAATATGGAGTCGACTTTGTTGCATATCGTCACCACCCGTCTTTGGTTCATTCTGAATATGCTGTGCTTGTTTTGTCAGCTGAAGGGGGTGATGCAAACGGGAGATTAAGAGTGTTGTCTGATTTTCATTGCACAATTAGACTTTGTGGTAGTGTTGTAAAAACATTGTTAGTTCTTTGGGTCAATAAAAATGGCCATGGTGCTGATTCTCCATCATGCCTAGAAGATTACTCAATTGAAGAGATGACAGTTACCAGATGGAGTCCTGAACAGAGTCGTGAGAATCAGACGGCAACTAAAAATGGAGCCAAGTAAGGGTTTATTTTTACCAATGGAGCCAAGTGAGATGTTGTCTAGCATATGTTACGGCTTATTATATCTGTTTATTGTGATTATATGCAACAAATGAAACAATTTTCAGGTGGTTAGGGGCTTAGGGCATAAGGGAAAGTTACAAAATTATTGAACCGGTCCAAGACGATATATTTACCATAATTGTCAAAAACTGAAATTTGTCTGTCATCATTTATTTCTTATGGCTGTAATTTCTCTAAATGTTCCAGAGTCTTAGATTTGAAAATGGGAGTGATTTGAGTAGCTATTTCAGTCTCAGACCTCAAGAGTAGAATTAGGCGGGCAATTACCAATTTGTATATAGCTAGTTCTGCATTTCTATGCTAATGGATAACTTTTTGCTCAAATTTCAGCTCATTAGACTTTTTATATTCTCAATCATCATTTCAAATTTACTCTTTTATAAATTTTAAGGGCATGAACCAGGTTTCTGTTAGTCTTCCTTTGAAAAGGGATTAGTACCACTTCGTTTGCACATGTGCATGAATAATGTAGCGTGTCCTCGTACATGTAGAAAATTAAAAAGGAAGCTGCCCTCTCTTTCTCTTCAGCTGTTGCTTATAAGAAAGTTATATATTTTGAATGAGGCATGTGAGATGGGAAGCATGCAACTGTAGGCACACCCCTTAAATATAAGAAGTTGCAGCAGAATACCTAGGGGAAATTAATTAATTAATCATCAAGTCTATTAGGTACATATTATATACTATTTGCCTCTTGGATCTTGTTTAGCAGGGGAGCATCAATTTCTCCCTCCAAGGCATGATTTGTATTTGTAGGATGGAATAAGTAGTTTATTCTCAATCACATCGTCATCATCATCAACATCAACATAACCATCACGTTGTGTTGTAACATGTATCCCCCATCTTGTCATCTAAAATGAACTCTTTTCGTTTTTCTATTGCAGAATTGTAGAAAACAAACAAGTGCAGTAAATAGAATATTTAAAATTGATGCAGCTAGGAAAGAGAAAAGCTGGAAAGGATCCAAATAAATGGCATATTGCTCAGCACAATTAT